>CM022303.1:618925710-619095847 GCA_011799875.1 Thinopyrum elongatum
ATGTGATTCATGTATATTTCTGTGTAGTTAAATTGGCCACTATTTTGTAGTATTATATTTGGCCAGTAGGTTAGTTAGCAGGGGAGATGCTCATTGTTTAATTGAGGCAAATGGTGATTATTTAATAGAGTAGAAGCTCAAAGTTGAGTGTTGCATAGCTGCTTGTTTATATTTATATTGCATGACAATTTGTCCTAGATCTTAGGTTGCAGTAGAATTAGCATTGTTTAGTTGGCCACATGCATAGGTTGTAGTTGTTATCTGTTAGTTGTTTTTTTTAAATGCCCTTTTATAATTGGAATTCTTTAGAGAGTAACAATATTAAGTTGATATAAGTGTTTGCTATATTGCAGGAAGGTCAGAATTGTGGTTTTCTTGGGTGGGTTGACCCAGAGTGGCCTCCCACAATGCAAAATGCATTGTTGAAGCTTTGGGAAATGTATGAAGACAGCAGGACTGCTAGGAGGAAGGATAACCTGAATAGTTCACTTATTATTCACCACCTTAAAGAAGAGAAAAGGAATCTGGATGCCAACTATGACAAACTAGTTGAAGATGTTCATCAACTTCTCAATGCCCAGGAGGACACGGTGTTGGATTTCAGCTATGTGTAGGCTAAGGAGAAGAGAGCTG
The DNA here is from genome assembly GCA_011799875.1 of Thinopyrum elongatum. Lineage (NCBI taxonomy): Eukaryota > Viridiplantae > Streptophyta > Magnoliopsida > Poales > Poaceae > Thinopyrum > Thinopyrum elongatum. The sequence goes on from CM022303.1 coordinate 618,926,344, forward strand.
AGGTTACCAGTGCATCAGCTGTGGCTGGCATGAAGACTGAGATGGAGAAGAAAGAGGCAGAGAACTTGAAGTTGCAAGAGAAGTATGCAGTGCTGATGAACCTGGTAGAAGCTCAAGGCAGTGTCATTAGGAACCTGAAGATGAATCATTTGAAAGAGAAGGAAAAGCTAGGTGAAGGCAACAACAATTTTAAGGTTCAGGTTGATGAGCTCACCAAGTCTGTGAAAAAATTCACTGAAGAGAATGTGCAGCTGAACCTTCACATGTCTGATCTCAAGAAGGGACATGAGAATCTCATAAAATGCAGGGATGAGCTCAAGCTCCAGGTTGCTGTTCAGTTGAAGGCACTGGAGAAGAACAAATAGAAGTTGAAGTTGATCCATGACATCTTGAAGGAATGAGGTAGATGAAGATGAAGATGAACTGGGTAGATGAAGCAGAGTATACCTATCATGATATATGTTGCTTTGATAGAAGGCTTTGCTAATCTTTTGTGAAGAATGGTGGTTTAATGAAGTGTAATGTATGGATGTAGTAGTTGTGAACTATGTTGAACTCCACTATGCTATGGTCTTTAGCTAATGTTGTAAGAATCTATTAATTATGGCTATAAGAATCTATGGTTATGCTCAAGTATGCTTTGTTAGATGGCTCAAGTTATTTATCTTCATCTATGTTGCTTTGATGGTTGTTAGATGGCTCAAGTTATACCTACGATGATATATGTTGCTTTGATAGATGGATGATAGATGATGGTTGATGGTTGAATTTATATATATCTTGATAGATGTTGCTTTGATGGTTAGGGTTCCCTCGATGCCGAGCCACCCTAAAGCAGACAATGGGTGGTTAGGGTTCCGTCGACGCCGAGCCAACCTAAACCAGACAAGTTGGGTGGTTAGGGTTCCCTCGACGCCGAGCCACCCTAAACCAGACAAGTTGGGTGGTTAGGGTTCCCTCGACGCCGAGCCACCCTAAACAAGACAAATTGGGTGGTTAGGGTTCCCTCGACGCTAAGCCACCCTAAAGCAGACAATTTGGGTGGTTAGGGTTCCCTCGACGTCGAGCCACCCTAAACTAGACAAGTTGGGTGGTTAGGGTTCCCTCGACGCCGAGCCACCCTAAACCAGACAAGTTGGGTGGTTAGGGTTCCCTCGACGCCAAACCACACTAAACCAGACAAGTTGGGTGGTTAGGGTTCCCTCGACGCCGAGCCACCCTAAACCAGACAAATTGGGTGGTTAGGGTTCCCTCGACGCCGAGCCACCCTAAACCAGACAACTATCATATGAAGCTATAAACAAACAAATATCTTATGAAGCTATAAACAAACAAATATCATATGAAACTAGAAACAAACTAATATCATATGCAAGTGTCAAACTTAGTACACATTAAACATTGCTCATATGAGACTTAGTACACATCAGACCTAACTTAGTACTCCATCAGAACATACATAGTTCAGAAGCACGAATAACTTAGTTCAGAAGCAAAACCCATAAGCATCTTCTGGTACACATCAGACCAAACTTGAAACATTCATTGTTCAGAATCATAAATTGCACCATTCTGTCACTCAAGTGTTATCACTGGCAGTAAAGAATGCCATCCAACCAGAATGACTCCTTGGGACACTAGAAGGAGAAGCACCAAAAGTAGAAGGACCATAAGATGAAGCTCCAGCAGCAAATCTTGGGGCAGTGAAAGGCCTTGGAACACTTGCACTAGTTAACCTTCTTGCAGATCTGGCAGTAGCAGATCTGGCAGTAGTAGATCTTGCTGGTGGAGTAGCTTCATTCCTTGATCTTGCAGGTGCCTTGCAAACATAAAAGGAAACATGGTAGTTAGTCACAAGGGTTTAGCACATAAAACTTGAAATATGCAAACCAATTAACAAGTAGTATTAACAAGGGTTTACCACATGCTTGTTTTTCCCCATAACCAACTCTGGTCTCAACTGTTGCTTGCAGTTGGTATACCTATGGCCTTGGAGCCCATAGTTGCTGCATGTTATAGTGGCCATTCTTGAACTGTCCTTTGGTTTTGGAACCTCAAATCTGCCCTTTATTCTCTTCTCTTTCCTTCTTCCCTTCTTCACATTAAATTTGGGTGGCTCTATGTCTGGTCCACTTGTCCTTGTCCAATCATGTTCACCAGGAACTGGATATATCATTGGTTCATATGCAGCTAGGTAAAAAGGTTTTTTGAAGAAATTGCAGACATAGTCCTCTGGAAATCTTTTTGCCTTGTTAATTGCTGATATTGCATGCTTGCATGGTATGCCAGACAGGTCCCACTTTCTGCAGCCACATGTATAAAGTTCCAAGTTTACAGCATGTGTTTGCTGCCCACTGGTCACTTGCCAAAGATTTACACCAGCTTGAATAGGTTTGCAGAATCTGGCCCTTTCCTTTTCCACCTCTAGCTTCTCAGGATAATGTGGTGTGATCTCCCACAGAGCTACCTTTCCTCTCTCTCTGTTCCTATGCCACCTCACCATCTACTTGTCCTTAATACCATCAATCATAGTCCTAATAGGTTTTTCTCTAAAATCTAGGATGTACTTGTTAAACACCTCAGACAGGTTGTTAACAACCAAGTCTGTCTTGCAGTTAGTGTCAAAAGCATGCCTAGCCCATGTGTGCTTAGGTATTCCACTTAGCCACTTCCAAGCTTCCTCACTCTCATTTTTCAGGTCATTCATGGCAATGTTAAACTTGTGTTGGTTATAAGCATAGCTGGCATTATCCATGCATTTCTTAAGATCTTCCCCCCTAAACCTAGCATTCTGGAAATTTGCATAGAGGTGTCTAAGGCAAAATCTTTGATGGCAGTTTGGAAAAACTTGATTTACTGCATTTAGTAGCCCCTGTTCACATAGCATGCTAGACTTAGCTGTTGTACTACTGCATCTAGAACATAACATGCTAATGCAGAGAGTAACTCTAATGCAGAAGAACACAACAAGAAGAACATAACAAGAAGATGCATTCATACCTTCTGTCTATCAGACATGATAGTATAAAGGCTAAATTTCCCAACTTCTCCTCCTAGACATATCTTCAGTTGGTGTAGAAACCAACACCAGTTAGCTGTGTCCTCTTGTCCAACAATAGCAAATGCAAGTGGGAAAATATTGTTATTGCCATCTCTTCCAGTGGCAGCAAGGATTTGAGCACCAGTGGTGAGCTTAATAAAGCATCCATCAACACCTGTTGTTGCAACCAAAGAACAATTTAAGTCACTATATATGATCCACTGCTAACTAAGATCCTGACCTAATAATACTATATATTTAAGTCACTATAAAGCACTACTAAACAATGAAAATTTGTGATGTACAATAACAAAGATTTAAAAAGTTGTCATATAATACAAGGAAGGCATAACTAACCAATGAATGGTCTGCATCCATTGAGAAATCCCTCCCTTGCTCCATTTATGCAGAAGAACATAGCATGAAACCTTGGTCCTGGATGTGGTATTTTTGTAGTTGGTTTTCGAGTAACTGTTGTAACTACAACTCTACTGCCAGGGTTTGTATCCATGATGGTCTGAGCATAATCCCTTAGTCTGGGATACTGCTTCTTGTGCTCTCCTAGCACAACTTCTACAGCAAGGTTTTTGGCCCTATAGGCCATGTGCCTTGGCACATCAACACCATACTTCTCATTGCAGTTGTCAATCAGAGTGTGTATGCTAGTGGTTGGATCAGACCTGAACTCATAGGTCTTTGCAAGCCACTTGGCACTAATCCTTGATGTCTCTGTGGTGCTAGGGCAAGTGTGCTCCAGCCTTATTTTCTTAATAGCAAAAGTCTTCTCCCCTTTGATAACTGCAGCAACTATGCAAAACTGGCAGTGCTCTTGCTTACAACAGGCAATGATCCTTTGGTCTAAGTTTTTGTGATACCTGAAGTCTCTGGCATGTGTGATGTGCAAGCTCAACAAAGCATCTCTGAATTGTTGTTGATCCTTAAAGCACATGTACAGACATAACTGCTGATGTGGTTTCTCAAGTTTGTCATTGTACCAGATCCTTGATTTCCTTTTCTTGGCCCTACTCTTTCTCCCTTTAGTTAGAACAAATGACAGTGGCTCATGTCCATCATCTTCATCCTCAAACAGCAACCCATCATCTTCTTCATCTGATGAAGGAATGAAATCAGGTTTCACCTCCTCCAACACACTTAAATGTGACCTACTAGTAGGGCCTCTCCTAGCTGCCAGCTTCTTCCTCCTTTTTGCAGGTTTTTGCATTGGTGGTTCTTCTCTTGCAACAACATTGACCTCATCCTCCTTCTCCTGCTCCTGCTCCTCCTCCTCCTCCTCCATCTCAAACAAATCCTCAACCTCAGTGTCACCCTCATAATGTACTTGTTCCTCTTCTGAATCTTCATCTTCATCTTGATCTTCAACTTCTTGCTCTGCTAATATATTCCCCTCTATTATCTCTGTGTCTTCAGAAATCATGTACTTCTCCATGCAGAAAGGATTGTTATCATTGTCATATGCAGCCTCAGAGTCATCACTACTATCATGCACCTCCTCTAACACTGGCTCTTCCTCCATTGCAGCTTTGAGCTTCTCCTTTCTAAAGTTTCTACTCTCTTGTGTGCACACAGCAGTAGGTTGAGTAGGACTGCTGCTGCACTGACTATGAAAAACAACATCTTGTTGATCAACAGCAAGAACTGCAGGCTCACTGAGATCATACACAATAGCTGGTTCATACAATATAATTGCTAAATCTTCTTCTCTCTGACAGACATTATGCTACTTTTTGAGCTTGCGTTGGTTTTTCCCTTGAAGAGGAAAGAGTGATGCAGCAAAGTAGAGATAAGTATTTCCCTCAGTTAGAGAACCAAGGTATCAATCCAGTAGGAGGCACAAGCAAGTCTCCAATCTATGCACCTACACAAACAATCAAACACTTGCACCCAACGCGATAAAGGGGTTGTCAATCCCTTCACGGTCAATTGCAATGGTGAGATCTGATAGAGATGGATATAAAAGATTACTAAAACATAAAATAAAATAAAAGTAAATAAATTGCAGAAAGATATTTTTGGTATTTTTGGTTTATAGATCTGAAAATATATAAGGGAAAATAGACCCGGGGGCCATAGGTTTCACTAGAGGCTTCTCTCTTGAAGGAAAATAATACGATGGGTGAACAAATTACTGTCGAGCAATTGATAGAAAAGTGCAAATTTATGACGATATCCAAGGCAATGATTATGCATATAGGCATCACGTCCGTGTCAAGTAGACCAAAACGATTCTGCATCTACTACTATTACTCCACACATTGCTCGACTCCTGGCTGCATCTAGAGTATTAAGTTCAAGAGAACAGAGTAACGCATTAAGTAAGATGACATGATGTAGAGGGATAAACTCAAGCAATATGATGAAAACCCCATCTTTTTATCCTTGATGGCAACAATACAATACGTGCCTCGCTACCCCTACTATGTCACTGGGTGAGGACACCGCAAGATTGAACCCAAAACTAAGCACTTCTCCCATTGCAAGAAGAACCAATCTAGTTGGCCAAACTAAACCGATAATTCGAAGAGAAATACAAAGATATCAAATCATGCATATAAGAATTCTGAGCAGACTCAAATAATATTCATAGATAATCTGATCATAAATCCACAATTCATCGGATCTCGACAAACACACCGCAAAAGAATATTACATCGGATAGAACTCAAAGAACATCAAGGAGAACATGGTATTGAAGATCATAGAGAGAGAAGAAGCCATCTAGCTACTAGCTATGGACCCGTAGGTCTGAGGTAAACTACTCATGCTTCATCGGAAGGGCAATAGGGTTGATGTAGATGCCCTCCGTGTTCGAATCCCCCTCCGGCAGATCACCGAAAACGGCCCCAAGATGGGATCTCACGGGAACAGAGGCTTCCGGCGGCGGAAAAAGTATTTTCGTGGATGCCTCTGATGGTTTGGGAATATTTGGGAATTTATAGGCTGAAGATTAGGGTTAGAGGAGCTCCGAGGGACCCACAAGGCAGGGGGTGCCCCCCCGAGGCGCGCCCTGCACCCTTGCCGTCGCCTCGGGACTCCTTTTCCTTGTTCTCCAAGTCCTACGTGTGTCTTCTGGTCCAAGAAAAATCATCGTAAGTTTTATTCCGTTTGGACTCCATTTGATATTCCTTTTCTGCGAAACTCAAAAACTAGGAAAAAAAACAGAAACTGGCACTGGGCTCTGGGTTAATAGGTTAGTCCCAAAAATAATATAAAATAGCATATTAATGCATATAAAACATCCAAAAGAGATAATATAATAGCATGGAACAATCAAAAATTATAGATACGCTAGAGACGTATCAAGCATCCCCAAGCTTAATTCCTGCGCGTCCTCGAGTAGGTAAATGATAAAAACAAAATTTTTGATGGGGAATGCTGATATGCCTCCAACGTATCTATAATTTTTTATTGTTCCATGCTATTATATTATCTGTTTTGGATGTTTTATATTCATTAATATGCTATTTTATATTATTTTTGGGACTAACCTATTAACCTAGAGCCCAGTGCCAGTTTCTGTTTTTTCCTTGTTTTTGAGCCTCGCAGAAAAGGAATACCAAACGGAGTCCAAACGGAATATAACTTCACGATGATTTTTCTTGGACCAGAAGACACCCAGGGGACTTGGAGTCCAAGTCAGAAGAGCCACGAGGCGGCGACAAGGGTGGAGGGTGCGCCCTAGGGGGGCGCCCCCCTACCTTGTGGGCCCCTCTATGACTTCCTGACCTAGGTCTTCATCCTATATATTCACATATATTCCAGAACCACCATAGGCATCCACGAAAACACTTTTCCACCGCTGCAACCTTCTGTTCCCGTGAGATCCCATCTTGGGGCCTTTTCCGGCATCCTGCCGGAGGGGGAATCGATCACGGAGGGCTTCTACATCAACTCCATTGCCCTTCCGATGATGCGTGAGTAGTTTACCTCAGACCTACGGGTCCATAGCTAGTAGCTAGATGGCTTCTTCTCTCTCTTTGATTCTCAATACAACGTTCTCCTTGATGTTCTTGGAGATGTATCCGATGTAATCTTCTTTTGCGGTGTGTTTGTCGAGATCTGATGAATTGTGGATTTATGATCAGCTTATCTATGAATATTATTTGAATCTTCTCTGAATTCTTTTATGCATGATTTAATATCTTTGTATTTCTCTTTGAATTATCGGTTTGGTTTGGCCAACTAGATTGGTTTTTCTTGCAACGGGAGAGGTGCTTAGCTTTGGGTTCAATCTTGCGTGATTTCACCCAGTGACAAAGTAGGGGTAGCGAGACACGTATTGCATTGTTGCCATCGAGGATAAAAAGATGGGGTTTTCATCATATTGCTTGTGTTAATTCCTCTAAATCATGTCATCTTACTTAAGGCGTTACTCCGTTCTTTATGAACTTAATACTCTAGATGCATGCTGGATAGCAGTCGATGTGTGGAGTAATAGTAGTAGATGCAGGCAGGAGTCGGTCTACTTGACACGGACGTGATGCCTATATGCATAATCATTGCCTTGGATATCGTCATAACTTTGCGCTTTTCTATCAATTGCTCGACAGTAATTTGTTCACCCACCGTATTATTTGCCTTCATGAGAGAAGCCTCTAGTGAAACCTATGGCCCCCGGGTCTATTTTTCATCATATTACTTTCCGATCTACTATTTTGCAATCTTTTATTTTCAGATCTATATACCAAAAAAGCCAAAAATATTTTATCTTTTGTTTATCTATCTCTATCAGATCTCACCTTTGCAAGTGACCGTGAAGGGATTGACAACACCTTTATCGCGTTGGGTGCAAGTGTTTGATTGTATATGTAGGTGTTGGTGATTTGTGCGTTCTTCTCCTACTGGATTGATACCTTGGTTCTTAACTGAGGGAAATACTTACCTCTACTGTGCTGCATCACCCTTTCCTCTTCAAGGGAAAAACCAACGCAACCTCAAGAAGTAGCAGGAAGAATTTCTGGCGCTGTTGCCGGGGAGATCTACGCCAAGTCAAGACTAGTCTCGCATCGACTTGCCAATTTCTGGCTTCGTTGTTGGAGGGATCTACGTCGAGCATACCAAGTACCCATCATAAAACTCTCATCTCTTGTATTACATTATTCGCCATTTGCCTCTCGTTTTCCTCTCCCCCACTTCTAAAATGATTTTTGAAAAGATTTGCCTTTTTATTCGCCCTCTTTTTTGTTTGCCTTTTTCTCGTTAGATCTCTTCTTTGCTTGTGTTACCATGTGCCTTCTATTTGCTTGCATCTTTACTTGCTAAAAATCTATTGATATGGATCCACTTAAAGTTTTCTACTTGGATCATCTTCGATCCATATGTGCTTGTGCTGAAACCCCAACTAGTTTAGTTGAGGGAAAATCTTTAGATGAGCATGCTCATTTTGTGCGTCACCGTTTGTCTGAAAAAGGGAGACTCTTATGGAATCAAATAAATTGTTTGCTATGTTATGCTTGGAATCTTTGTGAACTTTGTGATTTTACTTGTTGCTCTAAGAACACTAAAAAACACCTTCCCTGCGTATGTGAGTTTAATGATAATAAAATTTTATCTTCTTATGAAAAGGGTGTTTACAGTTACTATGATATCGAACAAATTGAAGAATTTGTTGCTTTTAAGGGTGCTTATGAAGTTGCTTCTTTGATTGAAAAGTATGATATTACTCTCTACAAATCTGAAAATTTTGACATACTTAAATATTGCTATGAAAACTATGCTCATAATGTCTATGTCAAAGAATTTATTGAGAGAATGACCGTTGCTTTGGAAGAAAATAATCATATGCATGAATCTATAGATAATTATGATTCCAATGATTTGATTGAAATATCCCTTTATGAACATGATGCTTGCTATTCTTATGGCCATGATGACAATATTTATGGAGATGAATTTGCTATAGTTCCTTATGTTAAACATGAGATTATTGCTATTGCACCCATACTTGATAGTTCCTTGAATCAAAAGCATGATTGTAATGATATTATTATAAATTCTATTAATGTCAATTGTGCTAATAATATGCAAAACCCCAAGCTTGGGGATGCTAGTTTTGCTATGTCCGCTACTTATTGCAATGATCATGATTGGGGTGATAATGCTTCTTATGATCTTGAAAATTTAGTTAAGCCTCATGATGAATTTGGTTGCTATAATATTGAAAGTGGGTTTGGAAGAGTGTCAACTCTAGGATATAATGATCCCACTACTTTGGAGTATGATCAATCTTATGAAATTTTTGATAAAAGTGGGTTTGGAGAGGTCATGACTTTATTTGATGATAATCCCACTATTTTGGAAGAGTGTCAATTTTGCATGCATGTGGATCATGTTGAGAATATTTTATGTGATTATATTATTGAATTTGAGTATGATCCCACATGTAATTATTATGAGAGAGGAAAATATTGTGATAGAAACTTTCATGTTACTAAATTACCTCTCGTTATGTTGAGATTGCTATTGTTTATTTCTTTTTCCTTGCATATGCTAGTTTTTGCTTGTCTTGATAATTTGTTTGCTTATAAAATGCCTATGCATAGGAAGTATGTTAGACTTAAACTTGTTTTTCACATGCTACATGATGCTCTTTTCGTGTTTCAATTTCTATCTTTCATGTGAGCATCATCAAAATTATCAACGCCTAGCTAAAGGGCGTTAAACAATAGCGCTTGTTGGGAGGCAACCCAATTTTATTTTTGTTCTTGTTTTTTTGGTTCTGTTTTTCAATAAATTTTTCATCTAGCCTCTGGTTAGATGTGTTTTGGTGTTTTAATTAGTGTTTGTGCCAAGTAAAACCTTTGGGATGGCTTACGGTGATAGTTGATTTGATCTTGCTGAAAAATAGAAACTTTTTCGTCCAGTCACAGAATTTTAATAATTCACTTGAGCATTTAAAAACCCTGAATTATTTACACAGGATTTATATACAAATTTTATCTGTTGTCCTAATTTTCCAGAATTGTTTGAATTACATAAGTATTATAACAATTCAGATCTTCGCAGACTGTTCTGTTTTTGACAGATTCTGTTTTCTTTGTGTTGTTTGCTTATTTTGATGAATCTATGGGTAGTATCGGGGGGTATGAACCATGGAGAAGTTGGAATACAGTAGATATTAAACCAATATAAATAAATAATGAGTTCACAACAGTACCAAAAGTGGTGATTTTATTTTCTTGTACTAACGGATCTCACGAGTTTTCTGTTGAGTTTTGTGTTGTGAAGTTTTCAAGTTTTGGGTAAAGATTTGATGGACTATGGAATAAGGAGTTGCAAGAGCCTAAGATTAGGGGTGACCAAGGCACCCCAAGGTAATATTCAAGGACAACCAAGAGCCTAAGCTTGGGGATGCCCCGTAAGGCATCACCTCTTTCGTCTTCGTCTATCGGTAAATTTACTTGAGGCTATATTTTTATTCACCACATGATATGTGTTTTGCTTGGAGCGTCTTGTATGATATGAGTCTTTGCTTTTTAGCTTGCCACAATCATCCTTGCTGAACGTTCCTTTCGAGAGGGACATGCATGAATCGTGATTTATTAGAATACTCTATGTGCTTCACTTATATCTTTTGAGCCAGGCAATTTTGCTCTAGTGCTTCACTTATATCTTTTTAGAGCACGGCGGTGGTTTTATTTTATAGAAATTGTTGAACTCTCATGCTTCACTTATATTATTTTGAGAGTCTTTCTAAACAGCATGGTAATTTGCTTTGGTTATAAATTTAGTCCTAAAATGATAGGCATCCAAGAGGGATATATTAAAAACTTTCATATAAAGTGCATTGAATACTATGTGAAGTTTGATTCCTTATGATTGTTTTGAGATATAAAGATGGTGATATTAGAGTCATGCTAGTGAGTAATTGTGGATTGTAGAAATACTTGTGTTAAAGTTTTTGATTCCCGTAGCATGCACGTATGGTGAACCGTTATGTAACAAAGTTGGAGCATGAGGTATTTATTGATTGTCTTCCTTATGAGTGGCGGTCAGGGACGAGCGATGGTCTTTTCCTACCAATCTATCCCCCTAGGAGCATGAGCGTAGTACTTCGTTTCGATGACTAATAGATTTTTGCAATAAGTATGTGAGTTCTTTATGACTAATGTTGAGTCCATGGATTATACGCACTCTCATCCTTCCACCTTTGCTAGCCTCTCTAGTACCGCGCAACTTTCGCCGGTGCCATACACCTACCTTTTACCTTCCTCAAAACAGCCACTATACCTACCTATTATGGCATTTCCATAGCCATTCCGAGATATATTACCATGCAACTTTCCACCGTTCCGTTTTATTATGACACGCTCCATCATTGTCATATTGCTTTGCATGATCATGTAGTTGACATAGTATTTGTGGCAAAGCCACCGTTCATAATTTTTATACATGTCACTCTTGAGTCCTTGCACATCTCGGTACACCGCCGGAGGCATTCATATAGAGTCATATTTTGTTCTAAGTATCGAGTTGTAATTCTTGAGTTGTAAGTAAATAAAAGTGTGATGATCTTCATTATTAGAGCATTGTCCCATGTGAGGAAAAAAATAAAAGAGGCCAACAAAGCCCACAAATAAAAAAGAGGCCAAAGAAGCCCACCAAAATAAAAAAAATGAGAGAAAAGAGAGAAAGGGCAATGTTACTATCCTTTTTCCACACTTGTGCTTCAAAGTAGCACCATGATCTTCATGATAGAGAGTCTCCTATGTTGTCACTTTCATATACTAGTGGGAATTTTTCATTATAGAACTTGGCTTGTATATTCCAACGATGGGCTTCCTCAAATTGCCCTAGATCTTCATGAGCAAGCAAGTTGGATGCACACCCACTTAGTTTCTTTTTGAGCTTTCATAAACTTATAGCTCTAGTGCATCCGTTGCATGGCAATCCCTACTCACTCACATTGATACCAAAAAACCCAAAAATATTTTATCTTTTGTTTACCTATCTCTATCAGATCTCACCTTTGCAAGTGACCATGAAGGGATTGACAACCCCATTATCGCGTTGGGTGCAAGTGTTTGATTGTTTATGCAGGTGTTGGTGATTTGTGCTTTCTTCTCCTACTGGATTGATACCTTGGTTCTTAACTGAGGAAAATACTTACCTCTACTGTGCTGCATCACCCTTTCCTCTTCAAGGAAAAAACCAACGCAAGCTCAAGAAGTAGGAAATGCTACCTAACATATTTATCCATGTAATTTTCTTTATTGTGGCATGAATATTAAAATCCAAAAGATTCAAAACAAAAGTTTAATTTTGACATAAAAACAATAATACTTCAAGCACAAAGAAATCATGGCTTCTCAAAATAACATGGCCAAAGAAAGTTATCCCTACAAAATTATATAGTCTGGCTATGCTCCATCTTCATCACACAAAGTATTAAATCATGCACAACCTCGATGACAAGCCAAGAAATTGTTTCATACTTTTGATGTTCTCAAACTTTTTCAACTTTCATGCAATACATGAGCGTGAGCCATGGATATAGCACTACAGGTGGAATAGAATATGGTGGTTGTGGAGAAGACAAAAAGAAGGAGATAGTCTCACATCAACTAGGCATATCAACGGGCTATGGAGATGCCCATCAATAGATATCAATGTGAGTGAGTGGGGATTGCCATGCAACGGATGCACTAGAGCTATAAGTGTATGAAAGCTCAAAAAGAAACTAAGTGGGTGTGCATCCAACTCGCTTGCTCACGAAGACCTAGGGAAATTTGAGGAAGCCCGTCATTGGAATATACAAGCCAAGTTCTATAATGAAAAATTCCCACTAGTATATGAAAGTAACAATATAGGAGACTCTCTATCATGGGGATAGTAGCATTGCCCCTTCTCTCTTTTCTCTCATTTTTTTATTTTGGGCTCTTTGGCCTCTCTTTTTTTCCCTTTTTTTCTTTCTTTTTTTATTTTATTTTTCATCCGGAGTCTCATCCCGACTTGTGGGGGAATCATAGTCTCCATCATCCTTTTCTCACATGGGACAATGTTCTAATAATGATGATCATCACACTTCTATTTACTTACAACTCAAGAATTACAACTCGATACTTAGAACAAAATATGACTCTATATGAATGCCTCCGGCGGTGTACTAGGATGTGCAATGACTCAAGAGTGACATGTATAAAAAATATGAATGGTGGCTTTGCCACAAATACGATGTCAACTACATGATCATGCAAAGCAATATGACAATGATGAAGCGTGTCATAATAAACGGAATGGTGGAAGTTGCATGGCAATATATCTCGGAATGCCTATGGAAATGCCATAATAGGTTGGTATGGTGGCTGTTTTGAGGAAGGTATATGGTGGGTGTAATGCATCGGCGAAAGTTGCGCGGTACTAGAGAGGCTAGCAATGGTGGAAGGGTGAGAGTGCGTATAATCCATGGACTTAACATTAGTCATAAAGAACTCACATACTTATTGCAAAAGTCTATTAGCTATCGAAACAAAGTACTACATGCATGCTCCTAGGGGGATAGATTGGTAGGAAAAGACCATCGTTCACCCACGACCGCCACTCATAAGGAAGACAATCAATAAATAAATCATGCTCCGACTTCATCACATAACGGTTCACTATACGTGCATGCTACGGGAATCACAAACTTTAACACAAGTATTTCTACCAATCCACAATTACTCACTAGCATGACTCTAATATCACCATCTTTATATCTCAAAACAATCATAATGAATCAAACTTCACATAGTATTCAACGCTCTCATATGAAAGTTTTTATTATATCCCTCTTGGATGCCCATCATATTAGGACTAAATTCATAACCTAAGCAAATTACCATGCTATTTAGAGACTCTCAAAATAATATAAGTGAAGCAAGAGAGCTCAACAATTTCTATAAAATAAAGCCACCGCCGTGCTCTAAAAAGATATAAGTGAAGCACTAGAGCATATTGCCTAGCTCAAAAGATATAAGTGAAGCACATAGAGTATTCTAATAAATTCATGATTAATGCGTGTCCCTCTCAAAAGGTGTGTACAGCAAGGATGATTGTGGCAAACTAAAAAGCAAAGACTCATATCATACAAGACGCTCCAAGCAAAACACATATCATGTGGTGAATAAAAATATAGCCTCAAGTAAATTTACCGATGGATTGAAGACGAAAGAGGGGATGCCTTCCGGTGCATCCCCAAGCTTAGGCTCTTGGTTGTCCTTGAATATTACCTTGGGGTGCCTTGGGCATCCCCAAGCTTAGGCTCTTGACACTCCTTATTCCATAGTCCATCAAATCTTTACCCAAAACTTGAAAACTTCACAACACGAAACTCAACAGGAAACTCATGAGATCTCTTAGTATAAGAAAAATAAATCACCACTTTGGTACTGTTGTGAACTCATTATTTATTTATATTGGTGTAATATCTACTGTATTCCAACTTTTTCATGGTTCATACCCCCCGATACTACCCATAGATTCATCAAAATAACCAAACAACACAAAGAAAACAGAATCTGTCAAAAACAGAACAGTCTGTGAAGATCCGAATTGTTATAATATTTCTGTAACTCCAAAATTCTGAAACAGTAGGAACACATAGGAAATTTGTTTATCAATCTTGTGTAAAAAATTCAGAGTTTTTAGTCACATCTGTGCATTATTAAAATTCTGTAACTGGACGCAAAAGTTTCAGTTTTTCAGCAAGATCAAAGCAACTATCACCGTAAGCCATCCCAAAGGTCTTACTTGTCTCAAACACTAATTAAAAACACCAAAACACAATTAATACAGAGGTAATAATGTGTATTTTATTCAAGAACAGAAGCAAAACAAAAAACATATTAATAAAATTGGGTTGCCTCCCAACAAGCGCTATTGTTTAACGCCCCTAGCTAGGCATAATGCAATAGATCTAGGCATTGTCATCTTTGGTATGCAATCCATAAGTAGCTCTCATAATGGATTCATATGGTAACTTAATTTTCTTTCTTGGAAAGTGCTCCATGCCCTTCCTTAACGAAAATTGAAATCTAATGTTTCCTTCTTTCATATCAATAATTGCACCAATCGTTCTAAGGAAAGGTCTACCAAGAATAATAGGACATGTAGGATTGCAATCTATATCAAGCACAATGAAATCTACGGGCACATAATTCCTATTCGCAACAACAAGAACATCATTAATCCTTCCCATAGGTTTTTTAATAGTGGAATCCGCTAGATGCAAATTTAAAGAACAATCATCAAATTCACGGAAACCTAGCACATCACATAAAGTTTTCGGAATCGTGGAAACGCTAGCACCCAAATCACACAAAGCATGGCACTCATAATCTTTAATTTTAATCTTAATAGTAGGTTCCCACTCATCATAAAGCTTTCTAGGGATAGAAACTTCCGACTCAAGTTTTTCTTCAAAAGATTTCATCATAGCATCAACGATATGTTTAGTAAAAGCTTTATTTTGATTATAAGCATGAGGAGAATTCAACATCGATTGCAACAAGGAAATACAATCTATCAAAGAACAATTATCATAATTAAAGTCCTTGAAATCCAAAAGAGTGGGTTCATCACTACTTAAAGTTTTGACCTCTCCAATCCCACTTTTATCAATCTCATCAATTTTTTTTATTAAAATCTTTAAACTCCGAATCATTGGGACGCCTTCTAGCTAAAGTTGACTCATCTCAAGTCCCATCTTTATCAAGATTTATATTAGAAAACAAAGATTCAATAGGAGTCACACCAATCACTTTAAGATCTTCATCATTATGCTAAGATTCCAGTTTAGCGGCCATCTTATTTACTAAAGTAGCCTGTTTATCAGAAATTTGGCCTACTAAATTTTCAAGGTGAGCAAACTAAGATTTCAAACCATAAAATTCCTTAGACATGTCATCAAGCTCTTTATTAATATACTCCATCATAGTTTTTTGTTCTTTGAGCTCGTTTCTAAAGAAATCGTTATGCTCATATTGTAAAGTCATGAAATTTTTAGCATTACTTTCAATCTCTTCCAACTTCCTAAAATAAGGATCAAAGCTTTTGGGTTGAGCCATACGGGAAAGCAAGCAATCTAACACACAAGCAAACAAAAAGCAAACGAAAAGAAGAACGGAAGAAGGGCGAATAAAAAGGCAAATCTTTTTGTGTTTTTTCTGAAAATCGTTTTAGAAGTGGGGCAGAGGAAAATGAGAGGCAAATGGCAAATGATGCAATGCAAGAGATGAGAGTTTATGATGGGTACTTGGTAGGCTTGATGTAGAACCTCCCCGGCAATGGCGCCAGAAATTCTTCCTGCTACTTCTTGAGCTTGCGTTGGTTTTTCCCTTGAAGAGGAAAGAGTGATGCAACAAAGTAGAGATAAGTATTTCCCTCAGTTAGAGAACCAAGGTATCAATCTAGTAGGAGGCACAAGCAAGTCTCCAATCTATGCACCTACACAAACAATCAAACACTTGCACCCAATGCGATAAAGGGGTTGTCAATCCCTTCACGGTCAATTGCAATGGTGAGATCTGATAGAGATGGATATAAAAGATTACTAAAACGTAAAATAAAATAAAAGTAAATAAATTGCAGCAAGATATTTTTGGTATTTTTGGTTTATAGATCTGAAAATATATAAGGGAAAATAGACCCGGGGGCCATAGGTTTCACTAGAGGCTTCTCTCTTGAAGGAAAATAATACGGTGGGTGAACAAATTACTGTAGAGCAATTGATAGAAAAGCGCAAAGTTATGATGATATCCAAGGCAATGATTATGCATATAGGCATCACGTCCGTGTCAAGTAGACCGAAATGATTCTGCATCTACTACTATTACTCCACACATCGACCGACTCCTGCCTGCATCTAGAGTATTAAGTTCAAGAGAACAGAGTAACGCATTAAGTAAGATGACATGATGTAGAGGGATAAACTCAACCAATATGATGAAAACCCCATCTTTTTATCCTTGATGGCAACAATACAATATGTGCCTTGCTACCCCTACTATGTCACTGGGTGAGGACACCGCAAGATTGAACCCAAAACTAAGCACCTCTCCCATTGCAAGAAGAACCAATCTAGTTGGCCAAACTAAACCGATAATTCGAAGAGAAATATAAAGATATCAAATCATGCATATAAGAATTCAGAGAAGACTCAAATAATATTCATAGATAATCTGATCATAAATCCACAATTCATCGGATCTCGACAAACACACCCTAAAAGAATATTACATCGATAGAACTCCAAGAACATCAAGGAGAACATGGTATTGAAGATCATAGAGAGAGAAGAAGCCATCTAGCTACTAGCTATGGACCCGTAGATCTGAGGTAAACTACTCACGCTTCATTGAAAGGGCAATAGGGTTGATGTAGATGCCCTCCGTGATCGAATCCCCCTCCAGCAGACCAGCAGATCGCCGGAAAAGGCCCCAAGATGGGATCTCACGGGAACAGAGGCTTGCGGCGGCGAAAAAGTATTTTCGTGGATGCCTCTGATGGTTTGGGAATTTATAGACCGAAGATTAGGGTTAGAGGAGCTCTGAGGGACCCACAAGGCAGGGGGCGCCCCCCCCCCCCCCCGGGGCACGCCCTACACCCTTACGCCGCCTCGAGACTCCTTTTCCTTGGTCTCCAAGTCCTACGTGTGTCTTCTGGTCCAAGAGAAATCATCGTAAAGTTTTATTACGTTTGGACTCCATTTGATATTCCTTTTCTGCGAAACTCAAAAACAAGGAAAAAATAGAAACTGGCATTGGGCTCTGGGTTAATAGGTTAGTCCCAAAAATAATATAAAATAGCATATTAATGCATATAAAACATCCAAAACAGATAATATAATAGCATGGAACAATCAAAAATTATAGATACGTTGGAGATGTATCACATTACTGTAATTTGATCTCACTGAATCTTCTTCTATTTGACATACAAAAGGTGTTGTTGCCCTCACTAGCAAATTCAGAACTAAACTATGATCATATTCCTTCTTTAGTTGCTGCAGTTTGATGTTTGTGTCAATCAATTCTAACCCATGCTCTCTCTCCTCTCCTCTGCCTAAATTCTTCATGTGGTACAGTTCATCAGAGAAAGAAAAACCTTGTGTTTGCATCAGTGCATATAGGTTCAGAAATGTCACATCTGAGCTGCATATCTTCCTATCCAAATTATGTTGTGCA
The DNA here is from genome assembly GCA_011799875.1 of Thinopyrum elongatum. Taxonomy (NCBI): domain Eukaryota; kingdom Viridiplantae; phylum Streptophyta; class Magnoliopsida; order Poales; family Poaceae; genus Thinopyrum; species Thinopyrum elongatum. The sequence goes on from CM022303.1 coordinate 618,944,566, forward strand.
TCAAAGTGAATCCGAACATCCCAAACAGCATCATCCAAACTACAATTGACAACACAAATTTAAACTATCATGAGCAATTAACCCTAGCCCCCAGTTTTGAAATAGGCAGAAAGAAGGAGAGAAGAGAGGGACTTACAGCACGCCGCCAGTAGCTCCACTGGTCCAGTGATGGCTACTGGTAGGGTTGGCCACCCATATCTCTGCCAGGCTCACCCTGTCCTCCATGGACAGCGCCGCCTCCTCCTCCAAATCCTCGTCGGCGGCGCTGGAGTAGTACGAACTGGAGTCGCCGCCGTCGTCCAGACCTAAGTGCTCATCGCTCCCAAGGCCGGGAAGGTCTCCGTACCCGCCCGCACCGTCACCGCTGCCGGGAGTCACCGCCGCCATGGCCTGAGAGGGGAGAGGGAGAGGAGGTAGAGGGGAGAGGAAACTAGGGTTCGTCCCGTTCGGGTTCGACCCGACCGAGCCACATACAGCGACCGAGCCGGGTGGGCCGAGTCAGCGGCGCGGCGCGTGCGGGTACACCACCGTGGCACCTGACACGTGGGCCCGGTTGGTCAGATACATGGCCAATACGTGCTTATACGGCTGTCAGACCGTTTTGCAACACTTAGGCTTAGAGTTGGTACTGAACTGCAAAAAAAGTGACTAATGGTACTGATTTGTTATGATGTGCCGAAGTGTGGTAGTTCCTTGCAATTAACTCGCTTTGTAGGAGTTGGTGGGGAGGAAGGTGGACTGGGGAGAGAGAGGAGGGGATAAGAGAGAGGTTGACAAGTGGGGCCTTGGGCCATCTCACCATATTTATCCACATAGGCCCAACCGGTCTGATCCGCTATTTTCGCGACCAAATTTGAGCACCGGTGTTCCTTGCTTCTGCCCATCCGCAACCTGCATGCAAATGTTGTTCGTGACGAAAGGTGACAGTACGGTGGCTTTGTTCCTTGCTTATGTCCATCTCCAAGCTGAAATGCTATTGATGCTCCTGCAGGCTACGTTGTATTTGTAGGCACTTTTTTCTTTTCTTTTTCTTTTCTTTTTCTTTTTTTCCTTTTTTTATTTCTCTTACTGAAAACATATTTTGTTTTTTCATTATACTCCGCCGTTCCATATTAAGTGTCGTTGAACGACACTTCATATAGAACGGAGGGAGTAAAAGATAAGAGAGCTAATGCCATGACATCCAACATTGGGCAAGAATACGCACTAGTGGAGACATATGGTAGTTAAGTTAACAAGTCTCTATTCGAAAACGGCCTACACTACTCTCTTTTTTATGCAGGGGCAACATCTACAAGTGTATTTTTTTTATAAAGGATGAATTTTATTGACCCAGAATGAAGCATCAAGGGAATACGACATATAAAAGTCTTTAACATATTGTTAAACAAAAAAATGATATTTATATATTTATCGCTTATTATATGTTATTTGAAGACAACAGTTTTACCAAAGTCATCATTGGATATTTTATTATCATTTAAGCACATTGCGGCTATTTTGGATTTCTCTAAAGACAACATCAAACAAATGTTCGGAAGAGAGAGGATTAATGTGAGTAACAATAAATTTACAAATGCATATCTAACATGACTAGTATCCAAGAATCACTGTATATTGATACAAACTTTTCCTTGCCAATGAAAATGACTGTGAATCATACCTATGTAAGGTCAAACTTTTTAACTATATTAGCAAACTAATATAATCTTAGAATAAAAGAATCAAAAGCCTTCATCCTTTCTATAATATAAATTAATAGTATATTATGTATAAGTTTTACAAAGGTTAAACATCTATTACATCATATATGTTTTGTGGATTGAGAGTTATGTGAAATAGGTTTTTTTGAAATGGAGGTTGGAACGCCCTGGGCACTGCATCAATTGATGCATTCCATTGACTCTTTCCCTAGGAATAGGGACTTCTATTTTATGTAGTGGGATAATGATAGAATGAGTAAAAATACGCACACACTTTCTTATATTGCTACATTAAGTACATCACTCAACACAAAGTTTGTTGTCGGTAGCAATCCCTGTTGGAAATATGCCCTAGAGGCAATAATATTATATTATGATATTTCTATTATTCATAGTTAAGAGTTTATATTCCATGCTATAACTGCTATGATCCTGAAATATGCGATTCAGTGGAAAACGCATATGCACGTGTGGAATGGTAAACGGTAAACAATAGGTTCCCAGTCTCGCCTCTAAGACCGGCTCAAGTATTGTTGGTGATCATGTTTTCTGGATCTTAGGATATCGTTAAGTGTAACGATAGTCCTAAAAACAACATTGAGAGTATGACGTTAGAAGAACGATCATATTGAATCGACCCAATACTTGTTTGTTATACTATGTGATCATATCGTCTAAAAACATCTGTTATAACACAGAGTGTTAGCATGTGTTTTAGTTCCTCGGACCATGAGAGTGACTCGGTCACTTCCTACCGGACGGTGGGCTTTGGGGTTGCTCAAACGTCATCTGTAACAAGGTGATCATAACGACAACTTTCAGGCACACCGAAAAGTTTGACAAGTGACCGGACAGCTAAAGAGTGGGATTTGCTCCTCCGGCGATGGACAGATATTCTTAGGGCCCTCTCGGTGTGATGGCATCCATCATCGTCTGGCCAAACACAGGTGACTACGTCACGGGGATGCCGGAACACGTCAATGAGAAAGAAGAACAAAACCGGTAACGGGAGCAACGGTATAGTGAGCATGGTGATGACTCTGAAGGTTACCGATGCATAACGGGTTTTGTAAAGTATCACGAAGCAAAGGGAACATCACATGATAACCAAAGGTTCACTCGAATATCATTCGTGTAATCATAGGGACCGATATGGATGTCCACAGTTCCGCTATCGGTCATTGAACGAAGGGGTTTCGTTCATGTCTATGGTTACCGAACCTACGGGGTCACAAGCTTAAGGTAATCATGATCTGCTGAGTGTTAGTAGGACGGGAGTGATGAGAATATATTTGTGGAATTGTTTCATTAATATCTGGAATAGTTCCGAGAGGTTCCGGAAGCGTTTCGGGGTCACCGGAAGGGTTTCGATGAATATCGGGTAATACCGGGTATTACCGATTAATATATATAGGTGGAAAATGTTTTTGGGGATTTTAAATTATATATATGCTCTGAAAATGTTTATAACAAATATATATTTAATTTAATATCAACAGGCTTAATAAGGCCAAGTGGTGGAAGACCACTTGGGCCATAATGGCCCAATAGGGGTGGCGCCCCTTCTCCCCATGGTAAGGGGAGAGGGAGGCCGAATTGGAGGGGGTTTCCCCCTCCCCTTGGCCGGCCACAAGGGGGAGACTTTCCCCCCTTGTGTGGCGCCCCCTCCTCCCCTCCCAACCTACATATACTAGAGGATTTCCACCCTTTTGTAACACAAGTTTTGGGTGCCTCTTCTAGTTGATCTAGTTCTAGTTCTAGTTGGTCCTAGACTAATTAGAGCTAGCCCTAGCCACCTCTAATCCTCATAATTAGAAGCCCAGTGTGGTTCTAATCTCCTCCCTCTAATTCTCCGGTGACGATTAGCTCTGGACGGGGAAGCGCTGCCGGATCGTGAAGACCGTACGCTTGCAACCAAGTAGAGAGGTCGTGCTTTCGGTCTTCGGTTCGAGGGATCGTTCGAGGGTGGTTCACGGGATCGTCATCAATGTTCGAGGGACTTCGAGCATGATCTACACCGACTCTTCTTCTTCCGCTGCACTCCGGAGTTGGTAACGATCTTGGTGATCGTAGGTGCGAATTTTTTTTGTTTTCTACTACGTTTCCCAATAGTTGCATCATGAGCGGTTTTATGAGTAGATGTAGGTTGCGATCTAGACCACATCTGATATGTGAGGGTTGGTGTTCTTGCTATGCTTCCCATGAGTGTTGCTTCGGTTCAGTTCATTGGCAGAATGATGTAGTTTTGCTACAAGGTTCTGACAATCGATCGGCTCTGGCTGTCGATGATCTGCTAATAGTTCCTTGGGCTACATCATAGTCATGAATAGTGAACCATCGGGTACACAAGAGGGTGATGAAGATGGATGATCTTCTAGGGGGTCACACGTATTGACGAAGTTTAGTGTGGGGGACGAGACTTTTAATTAAGTCTCTCTTTCACACACCCCGAAACTTAATCTAGCATCAAGAACATCACCTTGTTGTGCTTGTGTAGGTAGCTAGGTTTATCCGTAAACCCTAGAAGCCACGTAACTAAAATTTTGCTAAAACCGATTAGAGGACGTCTAACTTGGTTTTGCAGGGTTTGAATATGATGTGGTATAGCCTTCGTCATGATAATGAGTTTATGTATGAGATGGTTATATGTTGTAATGTTAAGTGGCCTGCGCGTCACAGGGTTTTAAATAGCGGATTGCGGGCTGGTAGCGGATTGGGGTCTGCGTAGCGGAATACGGATAGCAGGCGCTATGTCCACGTAGCGGATTTGTAAAAACACTAGATTATTGTTTGTATTTCTAGATAATTAGCAAAAAGCAATGACATTTAATTTGAGCAATAGCGGACGCTATTGCGCTAGCGCTATTGCGGACGCAATAGCGGATGCTATCTTTGCTATTTGAAACTATACTCACGGCATGATGGCTGGAGCCACGGAATTGCCACCTTAATGTAAATATCGTAGAGATAGGTTACAGGTGATGGTGGCAAAACGTACTCGGAGGACCCCGACGAGGAGAAGGTGTACCAGGCGCGGGACGAGGAGCTATAATTTCGTGCCATGACAGAATTTCAGATTTTGGTGTCACGGCAACGTTTTCTGAAACGGTCACCACGGCAACGTTTTCTAAGATTGCCGCCACGGCGATGTTTTTGAAACAGTTGCCTCGATAATGAAATATTGGCCGTCACGTCGCTTCAACTGAAGATTGAAGACGATCATGAAGGACTTCCGGCGCCCAGGGCTATAACATATCATGCTATTAGGAATTGTCTGAGATGTTTATCCCTTTGTTGTTTGCACCCTTTGATTGCATAGTAGTCAATTATTTGGGTGATCTCTCACAGTAAATATCAAGTCAAAAGGTGCTCTTCCCAGTGTTGCAACCGTCTATAACACGTAGCGTTCCGAAGTGCGACATATACACATGAGCACAAACGGATCATGAGGTGTAAGGTGGGGATGGTCAGACCATGCATGCAGATAACACTCGGTCGTCTTGAAGTTCTGGCAGAATAGTTCTAAGCTCAGAGCACAAAGCATCGAAATATGAACAAGAGTCATATGGAGATATGATCGGCAAAAGATTGCCCACCAGTCAAAATTCTCATCATCATGATGCACACATCAATGACTGAGAACTAGACTTGGATCTTGAATCACTCACTATTAATTATGAGAGATATTAATTTGAGTGGGAGTGCACTACATATGTATTATTTAAGTTTAATAACTAGTGCAAATTAATTATGAACAATGTCTGTGTGTAGTTTGCATTATAGTTATAGAATTATGGCTCACAGTTCCACTTTTGCTGTTGAAATTGATTGATTGTTATTTATCTAGTTGAAACTTTATGTTTGAGAGGATTGTCCTCTAAAAAGTGCCAAGAAGGATTTTGTCCTACTGCATGTTTATAATACTCTCTTGCTGATGCTATGGATGACGAGACTCACGTCCTTCGTTCCAAAAGCTAGAATTGCATTACGGTCTGTTTGCTTCCAAGAAACCCGAACTTCAAAATGTTTGGGATAGTTATGTGATATTCTTGGAACTGAAAATTGTTTTCAAAAACAAACAAAGGCTAAAAGATATGCGATATCTAAAGAAGTGTTTTGTTTGAAAATTCTAGTGAAGTGTTCAACTATGTTTCAGACTGAAATGCGTAAGATCCGGAAGAAAGCCAGTCATGTGTTGACGGTGAAAACTTGTAGAGAAAGAACAAAACCAAAGGATGTAATGAGACTTACATGCCTAGGAAAGTTCAGGGCTCACGTCACTCTTAAAGTTGTTGTTTCTTCTCAGAGTATGAGAAATATTGAAGTAAAACTATAAGAAGTAAAAGGCAGAAAGAAAAGAAGACTGGAATGTCCAGCTCAAGTATGAATGTCATACAAGTTATGAGATGCAGAGGTGGTTGGTCAAGTAAAGTGTAGTTCTTGGGAAAAATGATCAATTTGTTGATCATTGATTCTTCGGTATTGTGGTTAAAAGGTTAATCACAAGGATATCGACTCAATTGCGTATTATTGAAAATCGTTGCAAGAAACTTCGAACGTCCTAAATGACCAACAAATAATAAGGTTAAAATATTTTGATGGATTGTAAAAGGTTACAGTATTTCTATCAGTGTATTTCCTCTATATTTATTATCATAATTCATTTTAGAGTTTTTGTACACTCTAGCCCATTGCATAGAAGTTGCAAGGAGATTCTTCATGACAGAACAATAGTTGTTCGATGTTATGAAGGAGGTTGTCCATGATAGAACAATAGTTGTTCAATGTTATGAACAAAAGGGCAAACTCTTATTGTCAATAAGAGGGCATACTCTTATTGTGAATAAGATGTATGTTATGAATATTGATAATAAAATTGAACATCCATAACACTGACGGTAAATGTCGCAAGACTAAAAGAATACCACATTTGTGTGGCACTGCATTTAGTCACATTGGAGAAACTAGCATCTGATTGAGAATCATCTGACACTTGTAAGTTTCGTCCAATTAGTGAAGTAAACTAAAATACCATTCACGGGCCATAGAGGACGAGCAATAAAATAATTGGCATTATGCATATTGATGTGTGTAGTCCAATAAGTGTTGTTGCAAGCAGTGGATTTATCTATCTTCAAGTATGACTCAAGTAGATATTTATATTTACTCATTGAGACATAAATCTGGATCTTTTTTAAGTGTTTCAAGAGGTTTTCAGAATGAAGTAGAAATTATTGTAACAAGAAAATTATGTTTCTACAATTGGATTGCAGAAACTAATATTTGAGTTACAAATTTAGCGAATGTCTGATGAGCTATAAAAGTATTTTATAGCTTGCACCTCCTAGAAACACTACTGAGAGTAGATTGTTTTAAGTAGATGCAATCAAACTATGTATGACATGATGAGATCAAAGATGACATTAATTATTTCGCCAATATACTTTCAAAGTGATGCTTTAGAGATTGTAGCTTTCACACTGAAAAAGGAGCGCCATCAAATTTATTGAAATAAGTGCTACTTTGTAGGTTATCCCAAATAGTTGGGTATTCCTCTATCACTACGCCGAGGCAAAGTGTTGCCATAGCGTACAGAAGTTTTGAAGAAAATGTTTTCTACAAAAGAGTAAGTGGGAGGACAGTGCAAACTCGACAAGATTGTGGAATCTTTGTAATCAGCTCAAAGAAAAAGAAACACTGGAAGTAATTCTAGAATTTCTTACTGCGACTGATACAAAAGCCTCTACATAAGACATAGAGACTATGGTCAAACTTGCAGCTGAACTGTATAGGTTGGAAAATTCATGCAAACCTTTTTGGTATGCAGAGGAAATATTGTTGGGCAAACAATGAACCTATAATTCATAGAGAAGCGTTGATGGGCACTGACTCCGGAAATTGGCTATATGCCAACATAATCCGAGATAGTATCCATTCATATATTCAAGCTTAGAACTTGATGAACCCTTCGAAAGACTTAAGAGTCTGAAGAATAGTAATGGATCTTTAAACTGACAAAGATAAAAAAAAATTATAATGATTGAATTGTTACAAATAGTTTATGACAAGATCAAACAATTGACTATGACGATATTGTCTCATCATAGCAATACTTAAAGTCAGTTCGGGTCGAACTAGCAATTACTGAATATTTCAATTATGAGATAAAACAGATGGATGTCAAAATGATTCCCATGAGATGGAAATAGAACCAAGGCTGTATATTTGATACGATCCAAGGTAATTTTGTCGATCCAGGGGATGCTAGTAAGTATGCAAACTTCAAGAGATCCTATAATGATCTGAAGCAAGCATAGTGGAGTTGGAATCTTCATACTGATGAAATGGTCAAATAAATTGATTTCACCGATTAACGCAAAGATGCTTGTATTTACAAGAAAGTAAGTGGGAGCATGATAATATTTTCTAAACACTATATGTACATGACATATTGTTGATTGGAAGTTATGTAAATTTCTTGACACGGATTAAGACTTTACTGAAACTAGTTTTTCAGTAAAATACTTAGGCAATGAATAGTCTTGGTATTAGACATAATGATCTATGGACATAATGGTGTCTAATCGGACTTAGCCAAAATACATATTGACAGAATACTAAAGCAGTTAGTATGTAAAATGTCAAGAAGAATTTCTTGTCAAATGTCACATGGAAGGAGCCGGTATCCTGAAATACTGATGAGCGAAATATGATTTCAACCACACTTGTATTCCATGGTATGTAAACAACCAGATATTTTCAATACTCCAAGTTAGTTGTAAGTAAAAGTTACTAGTATGGTCAAATTGTTGATCATAGTACAACAATGAAAATGTCGTTAAGGGTTAACGACATGTTTCTCACACACGGAGAAAATGAAGAGATTGTTGCAAGGAGTTACATCAATGAAGGCTCGTTGTAAGTAGTACATCGATAAAATCTTCATCTATGCTCCAAGTGATTTTTCAATTTCTAGATGATTGTATCATTGGAACACTATTCTTAATAGTGGTTCCATGACTCAGTCTAAGGAATCAAAGGTTTTACCAGTGATTCAATATATATACAAAGCCGGTTTCACACAAATTATGAATTCTTGTGAAAGCATGATAGATGCATAGAAATGTAAATAATACACGCGGATCTGAAGTTGTCAGATTCGATAGGACGAAGTCTATACCACAAGCAAAGCATGGACCAACACCGGATTGCCATTGGTGTAAAAGTTAAAAGTGCTAACTAGATTATTGACTCTAGCGCAAGTGGGAGACTGTTGGAAATATGCCCTAGAGGCAATAATATTATATTATTATATTTCTATTATTCATAGTTAAGAGTTTATATACCAATGCTATAACTGCTATGATCCTGGAATATGTCATTCAGTGGAAAACTCATATGCACGTGTGAAATGATAAACGGTAAACAATAGGTTCCCGGTATCGCCTCTAAGACTGGCTCAAGTGTTGTTGGTGATCACATTTTCCGGATCTTAGGATATTGTTAAGTGTAACGATGGTCCTAAAAACAACATTGAGGGTATGACGTTAGAAGAACGATCATATTGAATCGACCCAATACTTGTCTGTTATACTATGTGATCATATCGTCTAAAAACATCTGTTATGACACAGAGTGTTAGCATGTGTTTTAGTTCCACAGACCATGAGAGTGTCTCGGTCACTTCCTACCGGACAGTGGGTTTTGGGGTTGCTCAAACGTCATCCTGTAACAAGGTGATCATAACGACAACTTTCAGGCACACCGGAAAGTTTGACAAGTGGCCGGACAGCTCGAGAGTGGGAATTGCTCCTCCGGCGATGGACATATATTCTTAGGGCCCTCTCGGTGTGACGGCATCCATCATCGTCTGACCAGACACAGATGACTACGTCACGGGAATGCCGGAACACGTCAATGAGAAAGAATAACAAAACCGGTAACGGGAGCAACGGTATAGTAAGCATGGTGATGACTCTGAAGGATACCGATGCACACAGGATTTTGTAAAGTATCGCGAAGCAAAGGGAACATCACATGATAACCAAAGGTTCACTCGAATATCATTCGTGTAATCATAGGGACCGATATGGATGTCCACGGTTCCGCTATCGGTCATTGAACGAAAGGATTTCGTTCATGTCTATGGTTACCGAACCTACGGGGTCACAAGCTTAAGGTAATCACGATCTGCTGAGTGTTAGTAGGACGGGAGTAATGAGAATATATTTGTGGAATTGTTTCATTAATATCTGGAATAGTTCCGAGAGGTTCCGGAAGCGTTTCGGGGTCACCGGAAGGGTTTCGGTGAATATCGGGTAATACCGGGTATTACCGATTAATATATATATATATATATATATATATATATATATATATATATATATATATATATATATAGGTGGAAAATGTTTTCGGGGATGTTAAATTATATATATAATGCTCTGAAAATGTTTAGAACAAATATATATTTAATTTAATATCAACGGGCCTAATAAGGCCAAGTGGTGGAAGACTACTTGGGCCATAAAGGCCCAATATAGGTGGCACCCCTTCTCCCCATGGTAAGGGGAGAGCGAGGCCGAATTGGAGGGGATTTCCCCCTCCCCTTGGCCGGCCACAAGGGGGAAACTTTCCCCCCTTGTGTGGCGCCCCCTCCTCCCATCCCATTCTATATATACTAGAGGATTTCCACCCTTTTGTAACACAAGTTTTGGGTGCCTCTTCTAGTTGATCTAGTTCTAGTTCTAGTTGGTCCTAGACTAATTAAAGCTAGCCCTAGCCACCTCTAATCCTCATGATTAGAAGCCCAGTGTGGTTCTAATCTCCTCACTCTAATTCTCCGGCGACGATTAGCTCTGGACGACGAAGCGCTGCCGGATCATGAAGACCGTATGCTTGCAACCAAGTAGAGAGGCCATGATTTCGGTCTTCGGTTCGAGGGATCGTTCGAGGGCGGTTCACGAGATCGTCATCAACGTTCGAGGGACTTCGAGCACGATCTACACCGACTCTTCTTCTTCCGCTGCACTCCGGAGTTGGTAACGATCGTTGATCCCAACCCGTTATGCATCTTCATATTGATCTTGGTGATCGTAGGTGCGATTTTTTTTTGTTTTCTACTACGTTTCCCAACAATCCCAAGCATGACATACAACATCTGTTTAACCAAAAGATGAAATAAAAACCAGCTATCTAGAACGAGCTTATTTTTGCTATAAATCAATGGCAGAGATTACAAGATATCTTTCCATTAAAAAAAGGGGTACTCCCTAAATCCTAATTTACATGGCGCATTTCAAAATTCAAGTTTGATCAACTAAAGTAGGGTTATGAGTTAGATAAACTATATCATGAAATTCTTATTAATTGTTTTCCCAATGACATAATTTCTATTATACATAATAAAAATATTATTGATTAAATTAATGGTCGGAGTCAAATCACGAAAAGAGGAGATGCCATGTTAATGGGGATGGAGGGAGTGGTATAGTATTTTCATGTGGTAAACCAGTTAGAGCCCTCATCACAAGTTCACAACTCATATGATTTGGATCCATTTGGGTCCAGGACCTGACCCATCTGGTTTGTTCATAGGCTTTATATCTTTAGTCTATGGCCAATAAAATCACAAATCTCTGAAGGTGTTATTACGGAAGAAGTTGACTTGATCATTGATGTTAAAATGATATCTTGTAATGGTTCTGTTGTAGTCGTCCATGTTTTGTACTCTCACTGTTGATGTTTTGCCTTTGTTGCCTTACATCAACTTTAACAAAAATGTTTGTGTGCATCATAATAATGCAGAGGCCGAGGGTTTTAACCCCTTGGTCAAGAAAAAAAAATCACGGATCTCTTACATTTTATAGTCATCAAGTAATCCAGCACTACTATCTTAAAACAGTTTTGCTAAAGCACGACCCATCTTAAAAACTTCCTCCCAGATGGTGTCTCCGAAATCGACCCCAGCGCAAGTGTTAGATATTGCAGCCAGCGTGCTCTAATAAATCACGGGTCCTCTCAAATTCTTGATCAAATAACTGCAGTCAGTGTGCATGCTATTAGCCTTCCTTTTTTGCGAGGTATGCTATTAGCCTTCCTTTTTTGCAAGGTATGCTCTTAACCTTCCGGCCCCGTCGCTGCACAATCTAGCAATCTCCCTCTTTTCATCACGCACACGCAGGGCCAAAATCACACGGAAGTCACAGGTGACTCCGGTTCTTGCCTGAGAGCCGGCATCGAAACCCCCTTTGATTTTGCGGCAGGGTCTCGGTCCATATATAGGCCTAATTACCCAAACAATATCAATTGAACTTGAAGGATGAAAATGCCCTTCCTATCATTTTTCCTAGGGTGTATACTGGACCAGAGCTCACCCAGAACATGATTATTTCCATGTGCAGTTATACACGATCTGGCATGCATGCTTCTGTCCATCTGCAAACATGCAGATGCTATTGCTGTTCCTGCAGGTTGCATTGTATTGTATTTGTAGACACACTTCTCCTCTAGCGTTTTCCTTGTCTTTTCTTTTGCCCCTTTTTTCTATTCCTTTCTGAAATCACACTTAGAGATCTGTTTTTCCGTCATAGAAGATGTAAGAGAGCCGTGGCATCCCACCAATAACCCGAGCCATTGTATTCAACAGACAAGCACTATACTGCTTGGGAGTTTTTTTTTTTTTTTTTTGAGAAATGCTTGGGAGTTTTCTGATAGAGTGAAAAACTACTAGCAGTTGATCTAGCAAAAGGTGGTATACCAGCTGAAGGATAGGTAGATTAGCACCCAGTCATCAGCTGAAGCTAAGACAGTGATGATTCTCCTCCAATTAGAATCTAATGCTTGATCAACAGATGGCCTCGACTGCTTCATCATAACTGCTGACGGGTTGGGCCCACTTATCAGCTTATCCAACGCGACACACTGAATGTGAGTAGTGAGTGCTGACATGGAGGACTACTCCTGTAGAACGACACAAAGAAGAGCAAAAATGTTTTTGTGTGTGTGTGAACAAAGAAACAGAAAGAACAAGACCAGCCAGGACTAGCCCCAGAAATCAATTTTAATGCTAGAAAGAACAGTTCCGGGCAGTTTACGAATTTAAACATTTCAAATCAAATCTCATCCCATCTCAACGAAAGACCGGCAACAAGAAAACGCCTACACCGCACCTGCTGATACTGCGAGTTCAGAGGCGGAGACCAAGCTACAGACTTCAGGACGGCACCAGAACTGAACAGAGCAAGCTACAGATTTCAGGATGGCACCAGAACCGAACTTCAGGGAATTCCAAGCACCGAACGCCAGCAACACAAAACAGCACACACCGGTGAGCTTCGATATGAGCACGGCTCAAATGAAGTTCAAACACTATATGATCAAATGATAGAAGCACAAGTTTCAAAAGTCACAGTATGTCAGGGCAGATGCACATTTCAGAACTCCAATTCCATAGCACCAGGGTGCACATCATTACATTGTTGCGGAGAATACACCCAGCTGAACTAGTATTCAGCTTATTTATTTGCCTTGTGACCGAATACTCGCAGACTCGCAGTTATCTCAAACGTTTACACAATAACACATATGTACATCAACGAGCACATACCGATGTATACATACAAGACCCATCTTGCGCTATGCCCCACCCTAGGGAAAAGAATTGCTTGAGCACACAAAACTGGCTATCTACACCAACTTGATAAGCAATGCTAGCCTAGGGTTAGAGCACCATTTCGGAAGCTGTACAAATGCCACTGCCCCAACCAACATTCATAAATAGCCAGACTAGACGCCGACAGGACCAGTACAAGGAGAACACAAGCTCGGAAACAACTGAAGCTGCTATGGTGAATGGCTGATGCTCGCTCACTCACTCGTTACCCTGGAAAATGTAAATGGTCGCTGTTGAGATGCAGTAGATTTTTAGGCCACAAGCATATGAACATGGAAAGAGACTGAATTCTTACATGGATGGGAGATGGCTACTCTGGGACCCGAGATTTTCCATGCCTTCAGGTTTATTTTCGTCTCCACCAGAACCATAGGACGAGAGCAACTGCCTCTGCAATCAAAAAAAAAAAAAATCAGTCGGGTTTTCAGAACAATACACTGGAACAAATCAAGCATTGAATTAATTTGCATAGTTTTGTGCAAAATACATGCAATGCCGCTTATCAACATGGCTAATATGTACCAGGGGTTATCTTTGAAGACCACAAAATTGCATCTTTGAAGGGTTGTTTAGGGAATAAATGTTTCATATATTGTTTCTATGGTCAACGCATCATTACAGTTTCATGAAGATCAACGATCGCTCAGGAGTGTAATGCTTGAAAAAGATGTATACAGTTCAAATTCCATCAGATAGTCCGGGGACAGAGATAATCAAAGCGTGCTAGGGCACTGTAGCTACCTGATGTGCTTCCATAGCACTAACAGACAGTTGCTATGAACATATATATCAAAGATGTTTATCAAAATTACATGTTTTCCCCTAAAAAGATGAACACTGGCAGTCCATAAAATTAACTATAGCTAGTTGACCTTTTGAATTTTTTCCCTAGCAAAAAACATGGACAAATGTTGTTTATGTGGTCATTATACGGTACCATATCGATATATAGAGTTGTGGCGCCCCTCCAGACAAGGTCGTAGGCCCTGGTAATATGCATCGTCTTCTTTCTTTTATTTTTTTCATTTTGTGCTATAAGGCAAAGATTCTTTGTGCCTTTTTTCTACTACCTCCGTCCCAAAATTCTTGTCTTAGATTTGTCTAGATACGGATGTATCTAGCACTAAAACGTGACTAGATACATCCGTATTTAGACAAATCTAAGACAAGAATTACGGGACGGAGGGAGTATGTGTTTGCAAAGAATCGGAGACTTATACTAGGAGTGTGCAGCTATTTAATTTGCTAGTGGCTCTGAGTTACAGTCACACCAAGTGTTGTGATCTAATTTGTTGCCATACACCACAAGTTTCATAAAGTTATGAAGGAGTTGGGTTGCCACAAAATCCATTACACATTTAAAATCTTCAACAAGATTTCAGCACACTGTGCACTGTCAAGGACCCATGATTTTGAAATCAGAATAGCTAAGAAGGGGGGAAATCCATTTCCATTATTGTTGTGAAGCATAAAGTGGAATTTTAGGGTGTCCTAGGAATCTGAGGTAACCTGACAATGGTAAAAAATATCTGAAAACACTACTATCACCATAATCATTGCACTGGATCGAAGTATGGTGTGGTCAAGCACAACGATAGTATGTAAGGACTATGAAGCATTAGAACATCAATATAAGGCAAAGAAAGAAGAAACAAAACTTACATGGGCCTCAAATTCTGGGTTAATCAAGTTCATGGATAGATTTCGCATCAGCAGTAGTACCTGTAGGTTAGTCACTTCAACAGATCAATATTCATTGCAAGTGAAAAGGAGAAGTTTGTGTGTGAAAAATACAGATAAACATATGATAGTAATAAAATGCATGAACTCCAAGTCATGAATGGATAACGATGAAGTGCAGCGCATAAGGAAATTTAACAAAACTAGAAGGAATGAGAGCATCAGGACTAAGGACTGTTTATTAAATGCAAAATGTAGGTGATCATTCTTCGTAACTCGCACATATCTAACACATTACTGCAAGATTTTACAAACTCTACAAAACATTGTAACTTCTATTTTTTATTCTAATAACAGTGCTGGATAAGATAATTATGACAAAACATTCAGAAACTATCTCTCCTATGACCATGTTAATAAAAAGGCATGACTATTTCAGTCTTCTTTGGTAGTCAACAAATATTTATACACGAAAACTATAGCCAAGACTACAGCCTAAACTAGCAAAACGGAGTGGCAATTTGGCAGAGGCATACAGGAAGCAGTTCCATTGAAATGGGAAAGCTAATATAATGGTGAAACAACAAAACTGTTCTAATAAAAAAAGAGGCCTTAGAGCAGACATACCGTTTCCACATCAATAGGATCCATTGCCTTTAACCTCTGCAAATGCCCAGTTGTATCTGGATCGAATACACTTCCCAGGAAGTTGTATACTTGGGAAAAATCTGGCATAGCTGCACGTGTAACCAGGGAGCAGCAGAAGTAAGAATACAGTGAGAAATAGAATCGATCTCACAGAGATATCTCTAGCTTAAGGTAATGTTTAAATAAGAAAAATATATCATACATTCCATAGTAGGTAAGAACTAAGCTGATGGCCTAGATAACAGTTGCAAGGATGGATTTGCACGGCCTAAAGAGGAAACTTACCCCGCATTTGTGGCAGCACATTTTCTTGTTCAACTGCTTCAGAGGTTGGCCACCTTCCAGATTGGCTCTCTATACTACTAGAGCAGTTATTTGTGGCAATGGCACTTGTAACTGTCAAACATGTGAAACTTCAGTACTTTCTTCATAAATCCGTTAGTCTTCAATCGGCATTATGAAAATAGTGAATAACAGACCTTGTGTAGGTTGAACAAGAGCATTGTCCCAGGAAGGCAGCACGGCATTTGCATTTGTGTTTGGTACAACCATAGATGCATCCATAGACACATTAACACCATCTTGATCCCTCGGAGGAGGGGGAGGAGGAGCAGGTTGTTGTGATAAAACAGCTTGGGGTGCTACAGGGGCTAAACAAATTTTAGTTAGCAAGCGCTGAAATGCAGAAGTAGAAACATTTCACGCTGAGGACTAGAAAGTAGAAACATGACCGGTAAGTACCAGTTTTAGAGGCCTTCTGCGGATATGGATGGGCTGCCTTACGCTTCGGCCGAGGCGGGGGTAAGTGTTCGCCTGTACCGTTCTTTTGAACCTTCAAAAAGTACTTCTGTGCATGGCTCCTTATCTGTTACAGAAAATGGCAGTGTGCCAAGAAGGTTTAGCACGCCAATTTTTTTCATGATATTGTGATTTTAAACAATACAAGAGCACAACTTTTGTAATGAGACTCAACTTGTTTCACTAGTATTAACTTGAGTGCACCAAAAGTTGAACAATTTGCTTATATAATGTGTGGTGCGCTAAGAGGCTTGGCCAGCATTAATCCAATATTGTTCACTTAGCATTTGCAAGGACTTGTAGATACTAAGATAGCTACAGACTATACCTGTATAACAGTTTTCGAGCCAACAAATGCTTCTATCTTTTTCCAATCACGATCAAACCTATAAAAATAGACAAAAAGAAAGAGGTGAATCCCTTTATAGTAATGCTGTCAGTTACATACTCGCTACCATTGTTTTTAAGGCGTCCCGCCTTGGACGCTTAGGCGATAAGGCGCCCCCCCAGCGCCTTACAAATATGCCCGCCTTAGGCGCTTAGGCGTCCGCCTTAGGCGCTTAGGCGTCGCCTAAGCGATAA
Source organism: Thinopyrum elongatum (assembly GCA_011799875.1). Lineage (NCBI taxonomy): Eukaryota > Viridiplantae > Streptophyta > Magnoliopsida > Poales > Poaceae > Thinopyrum > Thinopyrum elongatum. Next base: position 618,961,651 of record CM022303.1, read on the forward strand.
GGCTCCCCCCCCAGCGCCTTAGGTCGCCTTACCGCCTTAAAAACAATGCTCGCTACCTATAACTAATATAAATGTATAGCTGAACCCCTTGTCAAAATCACTTCTTTTTCCCCCTCTCTTCCAAGCTGCAGGCAGATGTACATCATGTGCTCCAATGAAAACCCAAAAGTACACAATCCCGGTGATACATCAGTTGGACATGAATCCTAACTTACAAAAAGTACAATAAAACCTCCCCCAGTGCCTTGAAACAAACATCCAATAAAACACACACGTCTTTTGTTAGTATGCACGCCCTCTGCTACCCCTGAACCGAGCGCCAAATGCTTATACAACCACATTTCAGCCGAAGAAGGAATCAAAATCCAAGACTCTATGAAGAACCCAAAATGCTACGCGTGGATTAGAGTGCCTGGGGTCAGTTATAGCGGATTCTGCAAGAATCTCACCAATCCAGTAAGCCCGGCAAGCAAAACCAATTAGGAATTGGCACGCTCGGCTCCACCCAAGATATATGCAGAGCATCTAAAACAGAAAAATTTCACATTTCGCGGAGCGGACGGAGAGACCCGAATCTACCGAGACACGAGCGGCGCGGACAAAACAAAAGCCGGCGAGCACCGGCAGGGATCCGGCCGACGCCGGCAGGCTTTACGGACCCAAGGCAATAGCAGGCACGAGGAGGGAGGGGACTCACAGCTGCAGCGCCTCGAGGAACTTGTCGTGCTCGGGCTCGGTCCAGCTCTCCCGGGACTTGGTGATGGTGTAGGGCTTCCTGACCTTCATCCTGGCCTCCTCCGCCGCGTCCGCCGGCACGGCCATCGGCGGCCCCGCGGCCACCGCCACCTGCTGCTGCTCCTTCCCCTTCCCTCCTCCCCCTCCCCCTCCGTCCCCGCCGCCTCCCCCCACGGCGGCCGCCGCCGCCCCGGCCTCGAGCGGCTTGGGCGTCGTGCTCATCGACACCATCCGACTCCGCGACCGACTGACTGTACGCGGCTGTGGGGCTGTGGTAGGTGCGCCGCGGGAGCTAGGGTTTCGGCCTCCTCTCTCTCCCTCTCTCTGAGTGCGCGTGGCTTGGCTGCTTGGGGAACGAATGGCTCGGGTCTGGATGCTGGAGCAGGATGGCTCGGGTCGGGCCACTCTTTTTCTTTTCTCTTCTGGTGTGGTGCGCGCGCGCGCGCGTGTCAGGGCGGGGAAAGAGAGATGGTCGTGCGCGGCTGCGGGCGGACGTGCGGCGCTGGCGGACGTCTCTGGGGCCTTCGCTCCGCCTCCGGCCGCCCGTGGCCACAAGCGTGGCGCGGCCTGGTCGGCGTGTTGGTTGAGGTTCGCGTGCCCGATGCCGCTCTGCTCTGCTGACCCGTGCGACCGCGAACCACGTGGGCCTGTGTGTTCGCCGGGAGAGTGCCGCCCGGACCGGCCCCGGAAAGCCGGTGGGATTCGCCCCTCTTTTCCTCCTCTCCTGGCAGCATATGCTCCACGCGCCCACATTTTCTTATCTTATTCGAACAGGTCAAAAATGCAAAAAAAAATAAAAAAAATCCCTCCAAACTCCTTTAGAGCATCTACAGCCGCGATGGACAAATATGACCCCTCAAATCGCGTCGTCCACATACATGTATCTCATATCCGAACCCCTATATCCATACTAAACCATGCAACGTCGATCAAACTACGTAGATCAGACAACGGATATAGAATCGGACATAGGATACCACAATAGTTCACCAAAAGGTCACGAACGGATGTTCAAAGGACCATCAAAGTTCACATAAACAACGGATAACTTTAAAATGCACCTAAAACTTGAAATCAAATTGAAATTCACCACTCCCGTCCCGGCCCTTTCCCCGTCCGGTCGCCAGCGCAGCTATAGCCGTCGGCGGCTGGGGGAGGATCGTTCGATTCGTCGGACGAGGAGCCATGGTCGTCGGGCGAGGAGGAGGAGGAGACGATGACGAGGCCCTTGAGGTGCTGGACGGCCCAATGCTGCTGGCGCCTGAGCTTCGCCAGCCGAGCCGCCTCCGTCGCCTTCTCCTTGGCCTCGCGCTTGGACTGCTCGATGACAAGCCGGAGAGTCTTCGCGTTCTTCCGGCGGAGCCGTCGTAAGCGACCGGCGGTAGACCCACGCGAGGAACTGCTCATCCTCGTCGGGCTCCGCCGGTAACCTGCGGCGACGGCGGACAGAGCTCTCCGCTGCGTCCCTCTCCCTTGCCCGCTGCCTCTCGCGGCGGGCGGTGCATGCCTCCGACTCCGGCGTGCGCGTTCGGGCCGGCTGGGCGGGCACAAGCACACAACGCTGCCCACGCGGGGGAGCGGCAACCGGGGCGGGGGGGGGGGGCAGGGGCCGTCGTGGGGGAGGCGCGGACGGTGCAGCCCTCGCGAAGCTGCGCGCCGGCCGAGAGGAGCCAGCGCTGGCGTCCTCGCTGCGTCGGCGGGGGAGAGGCGAGGGAGTCAATCCAGAACTGCCCCCGTGTCCACCTTGGACCTCTCGAGGGCAATGCGGAGGCGAGCTCCTCGTCGATGTCGGAGTCAGAGCGGCTGCCGGCGCTCGACATGGTCGGCAGAGCTGTCGGATGGATCGAATCAAAGAAATAGGAGGGGAGAAGAAGAGACGGAGAGCGAATGAGCTAGGGCTTCCGGATTGGGGTCGGGGTGGGCCGGGCTGACGTGGCGGGCTTGTCCGGACAGCCCCATATCTGCCCTATTTTTGGGATGGATATGAGGGGTGCCGAACAGCCCAGGTGTTTGAGGCTCGTTTGAGGCGCCCGGCTGGATCACATTTTTGTGACCGGTCAGTCCGGGCACGCCCGGACGTTTGAGACCGGTTTAGGGCGTCCGGCTGTAGGTGCTCTTAGACGCACACTTGACAGTCAAAGCAGCTTTGCCAACACGGCGAATACATGGATGGTTATGTCGAAACTAAAGCCCACACAAACAAGGCCTTCGTCTCTTCCGCCGCTGCCTCAAGGCTCCTCTTTGCCCTTGGGAGGCGACACTCGCCCATCTACCAGCTTTTGTGCCGCGGTTTTGCCTCTATCCTGTGGCGTCCTCTTTCATGCGCCGCTTGAGGCTCGGGAGCAATAGAAGTGTTGGGGTTGAGGCAGTCCGGCTCTTCGGCTTCGAGCGATGGTAGAGGTCGCACTCAACTTTTTTTTTTTTTTTTTTTGAGATCGTCGCACTCAACTTTTGAAGGGCAACAGATGCAGCTGTTGTGAATTCGGTCGTGTGGCAACAGGACCCGGCTGCCTAAATGAAAACTTGCCTTTTAATGATCTAGCGAGAAGAACACGCGTTGTTGTGTGCCGCCTCTACTCCGTCGGAATCTTGCTTGCCACCGCTTTAATCTCACATCGCCGTCAATCTAAAGTCTTGGTTTTCGCATCTTAGATGTTTTGAACTCTATTTTATTAAGAAAAACTCACGTGCGCGTAGGGGATTAATAAGGCTACTCACAAATGCAGCGCCTCGAGGAACCTATCGTGCTCGGGCTCGGTCCAGCTCTTCCTGGACTTGGTGATGGTGTAGAGCTTCCTGACCTTCCTGTCCCCCACCGGCCTGGGCGGCGCCGCGCCGATCGACGCCATCCGCCGGAGCAGGGACTCTTGCTCCCGGTCGGAGTTGCGGCTACGGCTTCCGCCACCCTCGTCGACTACCGCGACGCTCTGCTTCGGCTTTGGCTGCATGGGGTGGAGTGGCACGAACCGAGAGGGCCGGACGGGGGTCGCTCCCTTGTTGTGTGTTTTTTTTGGGGAGGGGGGGAGGGCGTGGTGCGCGCGCATGTGTGTCCGAGGGGCCAAAAGCGAACCCAATGGGCCTGCTAATAAGTAGGCGGATGGATGTCTGTCGGACGCTTCACGGAGCCTTCTTCCATGTTGCTGGTTGGTTGGTTGGGTCATGCGCTTCGCGCCCCCGATGATGATGATGCCTTACTCTTCCTCGCCGTGCACGCAACACGGCGAAGCTTCGCTCCACGGCGGCTGGAAGGGGTCACCCGGCCGGACGAACGGCTTATGATATAGTAGTATGCGTGTCACGCGAGTGTAGAGTTTCTGCCAACGCTCCATGACGTCCAAAGGCCGAACGGGGGGCAACAGCATGCCATCCGGTGGCTACAGTGATATGGGGCTATATTTTCTTTCTCTTTCGGCAAACTAACTTCCTGCTTTTCATATGCTTATTAAGAGCAGCTGCAACTCCAACTGTTGATAAAAAACGCGGCAGAAAAAAAAAGACATATTTTTTTAGTTTTTGGACTAATAAATGGCTGACAGCAGACAAAAACCTGCATGGCAACAAAACAAAATCAGACAAAATTTTTTGCTATAGGAGTGCTATATTTGGGTATCCACTAGCACGAGACGGAAAAAATGGAAAACGATGACGCCAAGCCTAACCGCCGCCCCGTCAAACTTTTTCTGTGGATACCAAGTATATAAACCGGCCACAGTGATATGGGGCATTTGTTTTGTTTAAATCTTTCCGTATCACAAGTATAACATCATGTACTCCCTCCGTTCCTAAATATAAGTCTTTCTAGAGATTTCACTATAAACTACATAATTAAATAATTAAATATAAGTCTTTCTAGAGATTTCACTATAAACTAATGTAGTTTATAGTGAAATCTCTAGAAAGACTTATATTTAGGAACGGAGGGAGTATCCTGTATTTTGCAGGCTCATGCAGCTGACGATGACGATGACAGATATGTTGACCTTTTTTATAGAGGAAACCGAAGAGGATAAGAAGGCAGCTGAAGAGCGTGTTATCCTACATTCTTTATATTTTACTGACTCGTTTATAGCTTTGCGTTGAACCTACATTGCAAAGCATGTCTATTTGTTACTCCTAATATTGTCTGGTGGAGGCAATTATTTTGTTCCGTCAAAAATTCCTAACTAAGTACTCCCTCTGTCCGAAAAAATTTGTCCCAAACTTGTTTCTCAAATGAATGTATCTAGCACTATATATATCTATTTGAGGAACAAGTTTTTTCGGACGGAGGAAGTATTAGTGAAGGATATATGTTATTTTACACTGTACTTCATTGTTTCGTCTATGGCTCTATGTGGCACTTTATTTTACAAACATTGTGTGAGGCTACTGTTTGTGCTTTTAAACTTCAAAACTCAATTTTAGTACTAGCTTGGTACTTTTGTTGTCAGCTGGCAAACCATTAGTTTTGCTTGATGTTATGCCATCGGACGATGAGACTAACATGGTCAAGTTAGAGGAAGCTGTCTGAAGCATCAAGAACTCAAGATGGAGGGCCGTCTACTCTAAAATTGTTGTTTTGATTGTTCCAAAAATTTGTAGGGCCACGCACCTGCAGAAACGTGTGCAGTTGTCGATATGTGCCGTGATCTGAACATCTATTCCCACAGAAATTGGTTTAAAAATTGTTGAAAATTCTTCACTTTCTCAATTCGAGACAATATAATGTTTATTCTGTACAAATACTCCCGCGGACCACTGTTATATGTCTCTCTACCTCTGCATATGCTACATCCCCATTATGGGAGAAGCTGAACAACTGGGCAGTGAAGCCTGCGGCATGAATGGTTGTGGACAGGGGCCGTTATTTGGGTGTCACTGAAGCCTACATCATGTTCACTGCCTCTCATGTTTTACCTAGGATGTGTTTGATTGCCTGCATTAGGCCCAGCCAAGCCCCACGCGAGATGTTTTTGGGTTGTTTGGTTGGCTGGGTCGCATACAAATGTTGCCCCGCACGAAACTTGACACACTCCCTAGCCAGGTCCGCTAGGAACGGTCGAATCGGCCATTTCCAGAGAGCCAGGCTGGGTCGAGCCACCTCGAGCGCATGTGGTGGGTCCCCTTGCACGAGCGTATACGGGAGGGATGCGAGCTCTATTCGTGGTTTCTTCTCCTACCTTCATTAAACTCCTCCCTAATCTTCTTTTCTTCGTCCCTTATGATCTACACGACACTACCTCGATTCGAGATAAGGTTTATACAAAAAAGATGCACATCAATGTCATGATTCCATTCAGGCGATTGATTCGTAGTTTCGTCAACCGTAGAGGCGAAGTGACCTTCCGGGGCGGCCATGGCGTCCTGTGTGGAGAGGAGCAGAGGAAGAACAAGCAAGGGAGAGTGAGGAGAACGGGAGGAGGGGGACGAGCCGGGGAACAGCGGCGCGTCGCAGGGGCTCGTCGGTCGGCGCGGCCCGTGGACGAGTTCGTCCCGCCGGATCCCCAAATCGGTCCCCATGCCGCCATGCATGGCTCGCCGCGGCTGGCGAAGGCGCGATTTCTGCTGCCCACACGGTGCCCATCCCTTCCACGCCAACATCAGCCGTTCGCCGATGAGATAACCGCCGGATCCTCCGCGCGTGAGCGCCCGCGCCCCTAGTCCATCGCCGAGTGCCGCCTCGGCTAGCCATGGCTGCTTGCATGGCGCCGCCCCTCTACCCAAGCTCCTCCAACGGCTCGCTGCCAGGACCGCACCCCGAGCCTCCTCTGTCGCGCGTGCAGGTCGTGTCGACGTCGCCCGCCCTTCTGCGCGAGCTCGCCACGTTTAATGCCATGTCACCACCATGGAGGATCTCGACCATGCCGACTCCTATGTCCGACCCTCTCCTGCCTCGCCGTGCGGCCACCCCTTCCTTCGTTGCCGAGCTCGAGAGCCACGGTTGCGGCTTGGCCCCTGCTGTTGCCTCGTGCACCTCTGCTAGCCGCATGGACGTCAGTCCCACGGCGGCGGGAGGCTTGCTCGTCGACCCGAAGAGGCCGGCGTTCTGCACGGACGAGCCCGCGATGGTGGACGGTGGCCTCGGCACCGAGTCCGATGACGTCGCGGCGAACTAGTTGCTTGTGTTTACTGCCCTCGCCGGCATCGTTCGTCTCGCTCACCTCGTCCTCGGCCTACATTGACGTTGTCATCGCGAGCACACTGCGAAGAACTCTACCGTAACTCAGTATGTCATGTGTAGGTGTTAACTCTTAATCACCTTGCTTGTATGCAACCAAACCCCGGGCACTTGCATCTGCCAAGCCAATGCACGCAACCAAACGGCAAGCAAAAAATGTTCCTCTAATGCAGGCAACCAAACTAAGTGTAGATGATGGTTTTTTGCCTGTATATGCTCAACCAGGCTCCACCGAAACAAGTATGCAAATGGCCAAAAAACGATGCAGGTAACCAATCGCGTCCCTAGCGTACATGTTTGTGCGTGTACTTGAGCCTTTTTGTGCATAAGCTTGTTCTATATGCTTGTCATTGATGGACATTGTTTGCTTGTTATTGTGCACAATAATGTTAAATTTAATTTCATGTTCGAAAATATCTGAAAAAAAAGGAATCAGTGAGACAGACAAAAAACTGGAAACAAGGATGCAGTTGCTTTGCTCCCAAAAGTTTTCATCTTCTATCCTTCGAACAGCTCCGACAGGTGACGGCGGAGCTCCTCCGCGACGCGGCCGGCGGGCACGTCAACCTCCGGGTGGCTGTCCAGATACCGGTGGTACGCCGGCACGACGGTCTCGGACACGGCCATCCGGAGGTCACCCCTGAGCACGGGGCTGGGCACCTTCCAGCCTCTCTGCATGCTGCACGCGTTCTGGAACGCCGAGTGGAACGCGCTCAGCGGGCTCCGTCGCCGCAGAGCGTTCATGGCTCCGGGCTTCCCGTCAAGGCGCGACACCACGGGCGCCCAGGAGACTCGCAGGTAATCTTCGATGTAGCCCTCCATGCGCTCCTCGCGGGCGCGGGCCCAGCCAGGCGGCAGGAGCATGCCGATGGCGTCGGCGCGCGCGGCGCAGCGCACGATGGCGCTCGTGTTGTTGAGCATGAACACCTGCCTCAGCCCCGGGAAGGCGAGCGCGGCGGACCTGTCCTCGAGCGCCGCCTCCAGGCACGAGATCAGCTCCGTGACCAGGCTGCCCTCGTCCTCGTCCTGGTCGCCTCCGGCGAGGACGAAGTAGAGGGGCACGCGGTTGCGCAGCATGCAGCGCAGGTAGCCCATCCAGAACCCCACGCTCGGGTGCTCCTCGCCGCCCTGCGGCATCCGCCACGGGTACTGCGGCGCGCGTATGAAGCCCCTGAGGTCGCGCACGCAGCGCCGGGACGCGTCCAGCAGGCCGGCCAGCGCGGCGTCGGACGCGGCCGGGACCGGGTGGGAGGGGGCCCAGGAGAAGGTCGTCGCGAGGCCGGGGCAGGCCACCGAGACGGCGGCGTACGCGTCGAGCGCCGCGAGCAGCTTCGACGGGGAGCTCGCGAGCGTGGCCACGGTGCCGGTCAGCCTCAGCATCACGCCGACGCTTTCGCCCGCAAGCTCCGCCGCCGCGGCGTCGCTGGCCGGGCTGCGGACCTCCAGGTGCCGGCCTCGGAAGACGCGGTCCATGGCGCCCAGCGCCTGCGCCCACGCCCTGATCCTCCCCTGGACCTCCCGCCGCGGGAGGCCGTGGTCAGTCCCGCTCCCGCGGCCCATGTCCAGCACCCAGCCGATGTCGAAGCCGGCGATCCATTGACGCAGAGCGCCCGCGCGTGCGGCGGAGGTGGAGGAGAAGGCGGGGAGGAGCGGTGCCATGCGCTGCAGGTGCTTGTAGTCGTCGCCGGACAGTGCGCTGGAGGAGGACGGAGAGGTCGGGCGGAAACGAGAGAAGTGGCGCCGGGACTCGCGTGGGTCGTCGGGGCAGTGCTCGTCGGTGCTGGTGGACCCGCCGTCGCTGTCGGAGGGGCCGGAGGGGGAGGCGGCCGGGCTGCTGCCTCCGCTGCTGGAGCCGAGCCGGAAGTCGTCGGCGACCCAGAGGCGCGCGTGCATGGCGGCTTCCCGCGCGCAGGGGTCGATCAGTCAATGGAGAAGAAAGAAACTACTAGCGACCTATGGCTGGCGTGAGGGCAACGAGCGCGTGCAGGAACGGATTGTGCCGGAGACGAGGAAGAAGACGTGCACGCGGGGTTGCGCTTTCGCTTGATTGGCTATCATCGCGGCGGCTATAGTCCGAAAATGGTACTCCCTCCATTCCACAACGTAGTGGCTATAGATTTTTGTGAAAGTCAAACTTTGCCAACTTTGACCAAGTGTATAGGGAAAACTGTCTATATCTACAATACTAAACATGTACATTCTGAAAATATAAACTCATGATGTATCCAATAATGTGCATTTGGTATTCTAGATGTACCTACTTTTCTCAATAAATATGGTCAAAGTTTGTAATGTTTGACTTTTGCAGAAATCTATAAGCGCTACATTATGGAACGGAGGGAGTAGTTCAGTTCGACAGTCCTACTCACTGCGTTGACATTGACTTGGAGACTTGGGAGTCTTGCACACATTGCCAAATGACCCGGGGTCCCATGTCTGTCACATATATTTGGATATCAAATACTAATATAGCTAAAAATAACACATTTAACAATACAATATACCTAGAGGCTAGAATACGATATAATCGTGAATATATTTACCAAAGATCCAAAATAAAGAGTTTCACTTGAAATATTCGTTGATCGTAGGAAATTGAACATCAAAGGAAAATCAAAGTGTCCAAATTATGAATAAAGTACTATAATCGATGACGAGAAAATGCAACGCTAGATTGCCCACAAATCAAAAAGAAACAAAACCACTAAGTAACATATCAATTATAGTTCTGTAATCATAAGTAAGTTAAAACCATTATCTTCCTAAAATGGTTCCCCACGTTCTTTCATGGCTTCAAAGCGATTAATTACCGCATAATTAGTAACCTTCCTCATTTCGCTTTTCTCCACATAACAAATAAGGTTGTACTTCAAGGAGTCATCACCAAGATGATTGCACAAATATGTCTTCACAATTCTCATAGTTGAAAAAGATCTCTCAACTGTAGCAGTGGCAACAAGCAATACTAGCTAGCTTCAAAAGTCGATAAACCAAGGGATAGACAATATGTTTTCTTGTCTCCACCATTTTTTGAGAGAGCTCACAAATATTACTTAAACCAGAGAAGCGATCATCTGCTCGGACACCAGCAATGTAAAGATGAAGGTGATGTCTAAGGTCCCTGAGTTCTCCATCATCAAAATCTTTTGGATAAAATTTAGCTAGACTCATCAAATGTTCTACGTTGAAATTACGAAATGATTCATTTAGGCTCAAAGCCGCTGAGCAAACAAGTAGTTCAGAATTTTTCTCATTGAAGCGATTATCAAGTTCTTGAAGCACCCAATCAATAACATCATTAAAATAATCCACTTCATAATGATGTCTATTAGTGATACCTGTTTTTTGCCTGAAATTTGTAATTTATTCAGATAATTAAAATTTGCATGAAACAAAAGAACTATGAATCATGTGTGCATACATAATACTTGAATTACAATTGCACGGTTGTAATATACTCCCTCCGTCCGGTGAAGAGTGTACATCAAGAAATTTTAGGACATATTATGGAGTTAAGTAAAAAATACATTGGAAAGATGCAAGCCACCGTCTCTCTCCTTTTTAATTACCCAACCCCCAATGAGCTAAGTGCATGTAGAAAATAAGAAGACCATTTGTAGATTGCTATTGGTCTTGATTACCGTGTGATGAGAAATAAGTATTTTTTTCTACTTTGAAATGCATTGGGAAGATAAAAGTACACTCTTTTGTGGACAAATTTTAAAGTTAGATGTACACTCTTCACCGGACAGAGGGAGTAAAACATACCTGACATGGTGCCGGTGCTTCCAGCCGTCCTAACTCCTAAGTATTGCAATATTGGTCTCCACTGGTTGCACTTATCTCAAATAGTCCAATTACCCAATACAGTCAAAATATCTAGTATTATCCAGTACCCCTAATTCGCTAGGGTTACGGAAACAAAGCAATAATTAGAACAATATTTACAATAGAGGCTGAGGCAGAGGCACATCGAATTGGGGGTTTGAGAGCAACTCCAACGTGCCGATCCATTTCGTCCGCGTGCGTTTGTTTGGGTCGGCGCGGACAGAAAAGTCGGCACAACGCGCCGACCCAAACGGACGCGCGTTCGCTTTTCATCCGCCTGCCGACCCATTCCCGGCCCAATTTTGAGCCTCATTTGCGTCGACACGGACACAAAACGGATGCACGCAGCACCCGCCTACTCCTCCCCCTGGCCCGCTAGTCGGTGGCACATTGGCCATCCTCTCCCATTCCAACAGCAAACCCTCGCCCGCCTCCTTCGTCGACGCCGCCGTCACCCATTTTTCGGTGCCTCTGCCAGCAGCAGGTGCTGCAACATCTCCCCCCAACGCCGCCACCTCCCACGTCGCCGCCGCCAACTCGCCGCCGGGGCACCGAAAGCTTCCCACCCCTACCTCCCCAACGATGTCGCGACCAGGAAGCCACCTTGCTGCCCCGGCTAGCTCCTTCATCCTGACGCCGACACGCTCGTCGGACGCCGGCGCGCTCGTTAGACGCCTCCAGGACAGCCAGCTGGTCCAAGGGCGGCGCGCCTCCCTTCACCGACCGGCTCCTTCGTTGACGCCCGCAAGCTGTTCGACAGTTTGCCAAGGTACAAAATGGACTCCGTCGACGAGTTCTTTTTCCATAATTTCCTTTGCGACTCCGACGATTCCTCGTCCGATGAGAAGGAGGAGATCTTGGCTGCCGTGTTGGTCCATCACCACCTTAATAGCCAGCGGCCGTTGTTCCATGGCTCCAACCCAAGGCACCTTCCGACGTTGAATCGCAACCGAGAGAGCGACCATTTCCTTCTTTGGAAGGACTACTTTGACACAACCAACCCGCTGTTCAAACATCAGAAATTCCGGCGGCGTTTTCGTATGAGTAGGCATCTTTTCAATCGTATTAGAGAGGGGGTGGTCGGATACGATGACTATTTCGAGTGCAAAGAGGATGCCCTTGGAAATATTGGCTTCTCATCTTATCAGAAATGCACTGCAGCCATCCGGATGCTTGCATACGGAGTGCCTGGTGATCTCATTGATGAGTACGTCCGTATGAGCGAGTCTACATGCCTAGACTCCATGTACTAGTTCTGCAAGGCTGTGATTGTTGTGTTTGGCCCTGAGTACTTGGGAGAGCCGACTCCTCAAGATACAACCCGCTTGTTGGCGATGAATGCCAGCAGGGGCTTCCCAGGGATGCTTGGCAGCATAGACTGCATGCCCTGGGAGTGGAAGAACTGCCCTTCTGCTTGGCAAGGGCAGTATAAGGGCCATGTCAGGGCTTGCAATGTCATACTTGAGGCCGTGGCATCACAAGATCTCTGGATCTGGCACTCTTTCTTCGGCATGGCCGGATCACACAATGATATCAACGTGCTTCAATGCTCGCCGGTGTTTGCAAGGCTTACCGAAGGCAACAACCCGCCGGTTAATGTTACCATCAACGACCACAACTACGACAAAGGATACTATCTAGGTGACGGTATCTATCCTCAGTGGACCACTATTGTGAAGACAATCCCCAACCCCGTCAGAGAGAAGAGGAAAAGATTTGCCCAAGAGCAAGAGAGTGCTAGGAAGGATGTCGAGCGTGCCTTTGGTGTTTTGCAATCTCGATGGGGCATCATTTGGTATCCTGCTAGGACTTGGAGCACCAAGAAGCTGTGAGAGTGTGATGACTGTTTGTGTTATCATGCACAATATGATCGTAGAAGATGAGCGTCCGAAACGTATCTACGATCAAGGGTTTCAGTTTCAGGGTGAGAATGTTGTGTCTGAGCATGGAGGAGCGGCAACGTTTGAACAGTTCACCAAATTTCATCATGAAATGCGTGATTGAGAAACTCACATGCAGCTGCAAAATGATTTGGTTGAGCATATGTGGGCTCATGTTGGCAACCAATAGATGTATCCTTTTTATTCGGCTTGTAAAACTATGTGAGACAATTTATTTTTTATTCGGCTTGTAAAACTATGTTTTATTTGGTTGTGAAACTATGCTTTATTTCCTTATGAAACTATATATTTGCTTGTGAAATATGCAAAATGTTTGTTCAAAAGGGAGGCCAGCCGGCCACGCCGGCAAATATGGGTCGGCGCATTGGACGCACTGCCGACCCAAATCAAAAAGAGGGCGAACACCAAGCGGGCGGTCGACCCAAATGGACAAAAAGCGGACAAATGCGCTGTCCGTTTGGTTCGGCACGTTGGAGTTGCTCAGATGCAGGCTACCTGTGCCTTCTTTTCTCCACTGATTCGGCGACTTGCCGCGATCTACCGATAGGCGGCGAGTACGGCGTAAGAGATATAGACGAAGGCGAAAAAACAAGGGCATGAAGCGCAACGTCGAGCAGACGAACATGCGAGGCGAAGGGCCGAAGGCAAGTATTGATCGATCGATGTACTGCTCGCATCCCTGGAAAGGCTGGACTAGGCCTGCGTGGCGTTCCCAATCGTCACGGCGTCGGTGGAGCTCAAGCCTGGTTGTACGGGTGTCCTTGTAGGAAATTTAGGGGTGTCCCATTGTATATGGGGAGCCGCTACGCGTCCGCCGGTGGATGTGTTAGAAACATCCGCCACCCGGAGAGCCATTGGATTAGACATCTGACAGCCGTCGGATGCAACCATCGCGCGCAACTGACGAGGTCATTACTTCCTGCAACAGCCTTTCTGTTTCAGAAACAGAATCCCCTATCTGCCGTCCAGGCACAGCTCCGCCCAGCGTGGCGGCAGTCGCCACCACCGCAAAAATTGCTGCCGCCGGCGCGCGGGGCACCTAGTCCTTCAGCGCAAAATCCTGCAACAACATGGCGCACCACATCGAGCGGCAGATGCTGGGATCCGACGCAGATCAAGCTTGCCGGGGGCCACCGCTTCGAGAATAGCCACGGCCATCGTTCTCAGCTCCGACCGCCGCCGCAGGGCTTCCTCCACGAGCTGGAGTATCATCCTGGTTCACAAACCCTCCGGTTGTGTTTCCTGAAACTACTTCTACCAGATCACATCAGGGCAGCTGGGTGAGTTTCCTGACTCTGAAAAAAACATGAACACTTGTGTGTCTCTGAAACTCATGGAAACCAATGTATCAGAAACATAGCTAGAATTCCTATTTGTTCCATGTGTGTGGCAGCTAGAAATTCAATTTTGTTTTATGTGTGTGAGTGGAACCAAGGCAAATCCCCACACACCTGTCTGCTTGTTCTATCTCTGCAACATGATCCCCTCTGTTACTTGTTATTTATCAACCTATTTGATGAAAAAAGTAAAAAATTATCACTATGATACAATTTTGAATGTGTGTGCTTATGTGAGAAAAGGCCATTGAGTGAAAATTTGTGTGCAAATGAAGGTGAAAAACCGTTGATTGATGTATCTGTGTACCTGAATTTCTGAAATAACAATTGAACTGTTGATACCATGTAGAGGAAAAAAATACTGTCACGCAACACCTCTCTATTTACATAAAAAAACATGTGCCTTATTTCAGGGAGCTGGTGCTGAAGGGGAAGAGAGCTATGTCCAAGGGAACTTTTCTGTCGATAATCATGAAGATTCAGAGGGCTTGTTGCATGCTGATGATGCGATGCAAGATGATTCAGATGATGGAGATGTTTCATTGCAGCCACTATCGCCCTATGTTGGCATGGTGTTTGACACAATTGAGGATGCCAAGAAATTCTACAATGACTATGCCTTCAAGTTGGGGTTCGGCACACACATATCTTCTACAAAGTACAGCCAAAAGAGAGGCCAGAAGCAAGAGGATGCAATAATGATCAAGAGGGTCTTTGGGTGTGTGCACGCTAGAAAGCCTGATAAACCAAAAACAAGTAGCACCTCAGAGAGCATCGCAACAGAAACAAGCAACTCCAGCAGGCGGCCTGGTGCTGAAATGGATGTGACAAGAACACGTCGGAAGAACAGGATTCTCCGTCATGATTGTAAGGCACACATGATTGTTTGGGCTTAGGGAGGGGAGATTGACAGTCACTTGCTTTGTTGCGGAGCATACACATCCACTGATGCAACAACCAGAGCATGTTAGATACTACCGCTCACACCGCAAAATACCTGCTGAGGATTACGAACTATTGTTGACGTTGCATGATATCAACCTATCAAATTCAGATTGCATGAGTTTCCTTGGTAGGATACATGGAGGTGACCCCAGGATACTGCCGTATGTGAAGAGGGATGTTACGAATGAACGTGCAAAGCTCCGAAAAGCGATAACACAGCAAGACATGGATATGACAGTGAATTACTTTGAGAGGAGGAAGGCCGAGAATCCAGAGTTTTTCTTTGCGAAGCAAAAAGATCCTGCCACGAACTCTGTGACTGCATTGTTTTGGGTTGATGGGAGAATAAGGGCGTTGTACCCTAAATATAAAGATTGCGTGTTCTTTGACACTACTTTCTGCACCAACAGATACAACATGCCCTTTGGTCCTATAGTTGGTATCAGCAATCACCTCCAAACCATTTCACTCGGATGTGCCTTGTTGCGGGATGAGACTATTGAAACATTTAAGTGGGTATTTGAGCAGTGGATGGTTGCAATGGACAATGAGCATCCGAAGAACATAATGACTGACCAGGACCAAGCAATGGCAACAGCTATAAAGCAGGTGCTCCCAAATACTTGCCATAGGTGTTGCAAGTTTCATGTGTTTAGCAACGCACGTTCTAAGTTGGGGAGGCTGCTGAGCAGAGATGAGGCATTTGCAGATGTGTTTTACACTTGTATCAACAACTTAGAAATGGTTGGAGAATTTGAGGAAACATGGCATCACATGTTGCATTGTTTCGAAGTTGCCGAAAACAAACACTTGAGGAACATGTGGCGAACAAGACATATGTGGGCTCCAGCGTACTTCAAGAACAATTTCTTCCCATTCACAAGCATGACAGGCAGGTCTGAGGGGCTCAACTCATATTTCAAGACAATGATTCGTCCAGCTGATTATGTATGGAGGTTTGTGCAACAGTACGAACTGTGCCAGGAAACAGTGCTTGATCGTGAGGACAATGCCGGCTTCACCGGTGAAACGACTGCTCCTCCACTATACTCTCGGTAGGCCAGCTTCACTATATCAAAGAAAAAATAAAAAAAATGTTTTGTCATGATTTGTTTTGTGACCTTTGCTTCCTTTTGTGATGTTGCAGGTACAACATTGAGCGCCAAGCTGCTGGTTACTACACACGCAACGTCTTTGGCAAGTTCCAGAAACAAGTGACTGCGTCTACCAGCTACATTATCAACCAAGACACTGAGTACCAAAGGCAAGGCCTCCTGTTCAATCTAACATCAAGCTTATATGAGAACCCAAAGCTCTTTTCTGTGCGTGTTATGATGGATGAAGGGGTGTTTCAATGTAGTTGCCACTACTTTGAGATGAATGACCTGGTTTGCGCCCACATAATAAGGGTGATGGTGCACCTCAATGTGCAAGTTATTCCACAACAATACTTGTTGGAAAGGTGGTCTAAAGCAGCAACAACAAGCATGGCCAGAACTGGGCGATTGCTGGACTTTGGGCACCCCTCGACAAACACGCTGAAATACAACTCCTTGTGCCGAAGGTTAACATGGCTCGCCTCTGATGCATGTTGCAATGATGATGCATACAAGGTATTAGATGAAGCAATAAAAGTTCTTGAGCCTGCCATAGCAGCGGCGAAAAGAGGAGAACTACCAGAACAACAAGCAACGCAACACAGTGCACCACCAACACCACCAGCTGCCGCAACTGGAACATTGCATGATGACCTGCCGCAACCTCAAAGCTCAGACATGCTACAAAACCCGTCTTGTGTGCCTAAGAAAGGGAGACCAACTGAAAGAGAGAAGAGGAAGAATAATCTGGTGGAGCAGCGAGATGAGAAGTAGAAGAAGAAGTCGAAACAAGAAGAGAAGAAGACAACAGCAGCAGGGAAGCCAAAATCTGAAAAAAGGAGTATTCGCTGCAACTTCTGCAAAGAAGAAGGGCACAATGTGCAGACGTGTGAAGCCCTCAATGCTGCGACGGAGGCGGCAGCGGCACCACCTAAATGCCAGTTCTGCTCTGAGGTGGGACATGTTGTACCAACTTGTGTGTACTGGAGAGCCGTGATGACAAATGATCCAAGAAATGCCCAAGCAACGCAACTCAACCTCTAGGCAGAAAAAAAAGAGAGAAAACAGGGGGAGGTTCTTGGTCCTAGTCAAGGATGTTTTGCATTTTCTTTTCAGCCTCCCTTCATGTGCTTGAGCAAAAAAACATTCATAATTTCCTTTCTTTTTTTGCAACCTTGATGATGTATTCATGTTCTATTTCAATTTGAGACATACAAGATAGCTCACATTTATGTTACAAGATATGTTATGTGTGTCCTGGATTTGAGACATACAAGATAGCTCACATTTTGTGCTGTAGTTTTGAGGTCTTTGCCACATTTCCAGTACTGCTTTGTTTCATGATTCATGTTGTACATTTTGTCCTCCCTTTGCATATACATGAATGTACTATTTGTTTCGTGTTGCGACATCATGTTTCCGGTGCTTGCAAAAAGCTATTGTATAGATGGATGCTCGTACACGATGATTTCAGTGTGCATCCTTGCTACAACAAGTTTTCCCAAAGCACATACAAAAAAAATACCAGTAAGTGTCACTGTTTCAGCGATATGTACCAGTAAAATACACATGGCGTGGGTTGTTATGGGTAGGATTCACTGTTTCAGAAACCAGTAAGCGAAGAAAACAAACTGCAAAAAAACCTAGTCATTTTCATTACCATCTCTGCATCCATCTCTAGTTCACATTGACACCACAACATGGATGATGCTCCAGTATTTCAAAAGAAAAAAGAGGAAAAAAGGGACATGCCCCAGCATGATACATGCTCCAGCTTGGGTTCCACAAAAGACAAGTAGATTGTTAACAACAACTTGTTGTTTTCAGTTACAGAAAAGGATGTAGTGCATACATGGGCCCACAAAAAAACAGCCTAAGAACTAACTAGCAAGACTTTGCTCCGATTGACATCTTCTACGAGCTTCTCAACAGTTTCTGAAACTCTTCGGCTGAGTTGAGTGTGTTTTGAGGGTGCTTAAAAAGCTTCGCTGCGACAAATGTTCGGAATCTGAGCAACGACCTCGTGTCCTGGGCATACAACAAAGGAGAAAATACAAAAACACATGATTAACTAGCAGTGATAAAAGTAGTGTTGCAGAGAAATAAGTTTACTTCTATTGTAGGAAAACTAGTGTTGCAAAAACAACAAGTTATTTAGCTAGTAGTGTTGCATAGCGAAAATGGGCATACCGTGCTGAATGGCCTCATCCCCCTAGCAGTTAGATTCTCCATGTATAGAATAGCAAAGAACCCACAATCAAACCTGCCAAAAATAAAAAAAGATAGTCACAAATACATATAAATTTGCTCCCTGGAAAACAAAACATAGAAAGTTGTGGATGGACACATGAGAAGAAAAAGAAAAATGGAAAGAAAACAATGCGTTGTTGACTGCTGTGGGTACCCATTCGGGCTGAAACGATCAAACTTGTCAAAGTCAAGGTTCCATGGGTTTCGTTCTCTAACCAAAGTCTTGAAGCTGGCTATCTACAAAATTTGATATTGCAAAAAGATGGATGACACAGTTGTATCTTCTTTGAGTGGTACCGCAACATCAATTTTGATGCAGAGAAAAATGAAAAAAGAGAAAGGAAAGAGGTGTAGCATCCATACCAGATTGCGACATGGCTTCTCAAGGATGCTGACATAGTCAGGGTCATCACTCCTTGAGTCAAAAACGTTGAATTGTTTGTGCATCAAGTTTACAACCACAACTGCCCAATGTCCTTCCTTGACAATGGTGAAGAACAACTGCAAAATTAAGAAACAAAAATTAACTTTAGAAAAAAAGAGCATGTTGCGCTAGGATAGCTTTGATGAAAAAGCAGAAACAAAATGAGAAAAAATGGTTTGGAGCATGGAAGTGCTAAGTTTCTGTAAACAAACAAAACATGGGTTGGAGCACAAGTAGCTAGGGGAGATGAGTGGTATAACCTGCAGGGCCTGTGGAAATTGGAGGACGTGTTGTGATGGGAGTCACATCAAAAACTGGACCAACTGAGGTAGCCGGAGATTCACCAAACAAAGGGCTCCTCTCACGGATCGACAAGAAGGAGTCCAAATCTGAAACAGATGTTTTTGCAGGGGATGTACGAACTTGAGGAAATTCCTGAAATAGTAGATCATCATCACTCCCGGGTTCGAACAATCCAAAAGAAGGTCCATCTTCAAGCGTGCTTGGCCTCCTCGTCAGATTCACATGTGCGAAGCTTGGGCTGCGAGGGGACTTAAGTTCAGTGCCGTTTACCTTGCTGCATGAATCTTCTCCCTGCCATTGCTCTGATCATTGCCGTTGCTTTGATCATTTTCAGTGTTGTCATCGCTCGTCCTGGGTGGGGCATCATTGTTTTGACCTACTTCCGCTGCTGCATCACTATTCATTGTGCCGCCTAGTTGCTTGGGCTGTTGCGGAGACGGTACAGTGGCAGTGGCATCATCCATGCATGCAGTCCCGTGTGTGCCAGGATGAATGTTGGGCTGCTCCGGATGCTTGGGCTATTGCGGAAAAGGTTCAGTTGCAGTCCCATCAGACATGCCTATAGCAGAAGTCCCCCTGGTACACTGAAAGTGATGCCTTCACCTTTGGCTCTCTGTTCATGAATGCTGCACTCAGCTTTGTGTGCCTCAGACAACATTAGGCCCATCCGCTTGCAGTACATGCCCTACAAGACCCTCCCAAATGAGCTGAACGCAACATTAAGTTCTCTGGCATGGAGCTCTTTGTGCTTGTTATATATGACTTGCATGTGTGGCGGCAACTGCGATGCACGGAAACAATGGCATTAGATTGGTAGGGACAATTGTTTATGACATGCCAGTGAAACGAAGTTGCATGTACGAAAAAGCAAAAAGGAAAAAAAATGAGTTGCGAGAAAAAAAAACCCACCTCTAACTCCTCGATTGTTGGCAATGCATGGAGCCACTCCTCCAAAGATCCGCAAACATTGTCACCACTCTCCGTGTTAGCTGGAGGCGGCTCATGCACATGCTCTGCACTGCCATTGGTACCCCCAGTACCGGCGTGAGGTGGGCCTTGAGAAACCGCATCTGCTCCCACATGTACATTTGCTTGCATGTGGGAGCTCTCCGGCACATGTGAAGTGTGTGTTGCGCCCCCAACAACACCCCCTTGGTCGCTGATTTCCGGCAACTCCTCTGTGACATGGTCACTGACGGTTCCTTGGTGATGCTGATCTATATATGACATGAACTCAACTACTGCGTACGGTGTACTGGTCCTGAACTGCATTTCAAAAACAAGAAAGAATTAAGAATTGCAAAAGACAAAGGTTTTCTATATAAAAACAAAAAAGCAATGTCTTTCAGTTTCAATTACTTACTGGACGCTTCCCAAACCCATCATCCAGGGTGTCCACTACGACGACAACATAAAAGTCCATTTCATGAACAAAACAAGCTCTAGGAAGCGAGTAGTTGATGGTGTGATCAACTAAGCATCCTCTTGGCACATCAAGGTGGTCCATGTAAATTATTTGCAAAATGAAAAAGACACAAAAAAGAAAAGAAAACATTAGCGCCTCAAAAAAAGGTTTGCTGTCCCAAAAAAAAGGAGTGGAATGTTACAGGAATGAAGGGGTTGTACCGGAAGCATTGGTAGACATCCACCAATGAGAAATTTCACTTTACCCTCATTCCTCTTATCCTGGTATTTTTTCACTTCTCTCATCACATCACACAGGATATGCTCATCCCACTCGAACTCATGGACCACACTCATATCTCGCAGGGTGTAGAGATAATCTAGGGGTACCATGTTTCCTGTCCCAGGAGCTAGGAACAAAGCCAGGCACAGTAATGCCCATGACCTCTCGATGGTCTCCTCATCATCATCACCTGCTTTTGATAAAACGGTAACTGCGCTGGCTATCGGAGCCCTATCCCCATCCAGATAAACATCACGAAAATCAGCTTTGCCCCTCTTCCTGAACTCTATCGGTCTGCTACCAGATGGGACATTGAATATTTTCTTAACCATGTCTCTTGAAAAGTGGATCTCCTTGTGGTCATTAATCCTGCAATTCACAAAAATTACAAAAAATCAGTACATGTTGCGAGAAAAAAGAAAAAGGTGTTGTGCAACAGAGATAAGAACTAAAAAGAGATATTACATACTTGGGCACACAACTCTTAGTCTCAATCCTCATAACTTTGAAATCGAGAAGCCCTTTAGGAGGAGGAACCAAAGGAGAGATATATAGCAAATCCCCGAAGCTGGACTTGCTTAATACACCCCTCTTCTTCCCTTTAATTCCATTGGCTATGTCACGTAGCCGCTTTGCGGACCACCGAGTTTGATAGATGGGCATGCTGTGAAAACAAAAAAAAAATGAATACATGATGCTATGTGCATGCATCTCTAGTGATCTAAAAAAGAAATGAAAAGGTACTGAAACTAGCGGAAAATTGCAGACATGATGCAAATTTCAGGAAAAAAAGCTAAATTCAAGCAGGCCTAGCTAATTTCAGAAAAACGAAAGCTATTGACAGCATTCCACATAAGCAAAAGATATGAGTAATGAGCAAGTCCAGCTAATTCTTCTGATGGAAAAGCTACAACAAGTGCAGCTAATTTTCACAAAACTATTCCACCTATGAGGTACAACAAAAATGAGCTAAGAAACATTAGCAACACAAAATGGGAGGATGAGCTGCAGAAACTATGAGCTGCAAAAATTCAGAAACTAACACAAAATGGGAGGATGAGCTGCGGAAACTATGAGCTTCAGAAATGCAGAAACTAACACAAAAATGGGATCCCGCAACTTTAAGTTCTCTCTGCATCACAACATAAACTATGAGCTTCAGAAATTCAGAAACTAACACAAAAATGGGATCCTACAAATTTAAGTTCTCTCTGCATCACAATATAAACTATGAGCTTCAGAAAATAAAAACACGGGGATCCTACAGAAACTGCACGTTCCAGAAATTCAGAAACACACAAATGGGATCCCTGCATCACACCATAACCTATGAGTTTCAGAACTATGCGCTCCAGTGCACAAATTTTCAGCAGCATAAAACTGAAAAAATCGCTCCTAAAACTCGAGCAACACATCAGCACATCGAATCCAGCTTCGCATCAACAAACACTAACTCTCTATCGACTACCCGCAACCATCTCTGCTCCAACGCCGCCGAACTACCTACAACCACTCTGCTCCTTGTCGCGCCGTCGTCTACATCACGGTGACATGCCACCCCCTATAAATCAAGCCGCCCTGGGAAGAACGGCCACGAACGCCTACAAATCGCCCAGAAATGCGGGGGGGGGGGGAGGGGGGTTCTCTGATCCATACCTGTCGGCCACCGCCGAACCCGTCGTTGTCGAACCCGTTGTCGTCGCCACGGCGGTGGATATGCCCCGGTCGTCGCCCCCGCCGCCCAACGCCCTGCGCCGCCCGCCGCCGCCGCCCTCCCGAATCCAGCCGTGTATCCCTAGCCCTCTCAGAGACACAAGTCGATAGAGCTGTTTAGTTGCAAGAATAAATGTACTGAAATAATGGCTCTATTTTAGAAATGCACGCACGTCACGCGGAAGCGGGGAGGCTGTCGTCCATCCGGTCAACAGACAATCCGACGAACGCGGAGCCGGTGGATGCGACGTGCGTGATCGGTCGGGTGAAGGTAAGCTTTGCTCTATATCTACTCCTATCCTTCAAAATAATAATAATAATCTATCTCCTACTCCTAATGGGGCAGTCTGCGACCGTGATGGTCCGTTTGTACGTCATTCGTTCGTCTTGCCCGCTAGCTGTCCTTTCGCAAGCTAGCGACATATCAATAGAAAGAAGGAATTATTCCCGTGATAAGTGGAACTTACCTCTGTCGTGGTCTTCTCCCTCTCCTCCTATTCCCCAGGCTGGTCATAGTGGGAGTAATATAGTTAGTAACATACATGCCACATAAGAAAAAAAGGTGATGTGGCGAGTAATTAATGAGGAGAGAGGCAAATAGAGTAACATAACATGTTACCATCACGTAGCGTTTCCCAATGCAAAATGAGTCTATAAAACAATAAATGAAGATGTATATGTTATCACACCTATGACACTACCCACTGTAGAGGTAGTAACATACACTAGTAATATATGTATGTTAATGGTCTAAGTTACTCCTCACTATGACCAACCTCACGACTCCCCGCTCCATGCGTTGCCGTTGCCCACGTTCCCATCGGTGCTTGCCAGGCCCGGCCTGCCTGCCTGGCTCCCCCAGCCTTCTCTCCACGTGGTGCCACCAGCCCGTGGTCCCGCTAACGCCTTGCTAGCCACAACCTCCCCAGTCGGCCAAATTCATTGTTTTGACCCTTTTAGCGTCTTTTAGCCGGATCTGACCCCTTCAGGGATTTTTTTGGATCTAACCCTTTTCCTACCGCCACCCGAGCTGGCGGTAGGTTAGAATGTGCTACCACCAGAGCCTGTGGCGGTAGGGTAGCGGTCAACATAAACGGCTCTGTCCACGTAGTTGACGTGGATAAGTGGCTACCGCCATAGTCAGTGGTGGTAGGGTGTGGCGGCCTACCGCCAGAGACACTGGCGGTAGGGTGCGGAATGCACAAAACCAATGGCTGGGGGCTTAGGTGGGCCCCACAAGCCACCCATTCGCCCCCAAATCCTTTCTTCCCCGAGCTCAGCCCCTCTCCCCCCCTCTCCGCATCCTAGGCTCCATCAAATTCATCTCCATTGCTTGAGTTTTCTCCAGTGGATTAAGGCCATTTGCATCACTCAAGGTACCTCACTAACTATCTTCTTTTTGGTTGGTTGGAATCAACTTATTTGATGGTATTGATTCCTTTTATGCAAACCCTAGTTGTGCTCCTTTTTGTGTGAAATCAATGGATTTGATGGACCCTAGATCTAGGGTTGTATATGTGTTATTCACCATGTTTAGTATGCCTAACTTTGTTGTTGTAGCTAGATCTAAGGCTATTGTTTGGGTTAATTTTCTAGGGTTAGGGTTAGTGTTAAAGCAAAGTCATTATTTAGTTGTTAGGGTTAAGCCATGATATTTTGTTCTTTAGTTGTTATTTGTTTTGTTGCTTGAAAGTATAGCATAGAACTTTTCTCAAAGCCATATTATGTTGCCGGCCTATCGTTGACTTTTTGTAAAATTTATTTAGATGGGTAGTCTCGTTAATCTTCATTATTTGGATAAGGAGACATTTATGAACGGCAATGACGATGAAGGGGAAGAACCCATGGTCTTTGAGTACAACCCAACCTATGAGGATGTAGTTGTGAAAGTGAGAAGTGTCTTACATTGGATGGACCCAAATGATGAGGTTAAACTTATTGGAAGGTATGATGTTGGAGTGGGGGTGAAGTCTCGGTTGAAGAGTATGCCTATCACCTCGGAACTGCATTGGAAGGTGTACAAGAGTAAAGTTGAGCAATCGCAAGACAACTCACTTGAATTATTTGCCACCAAGGTTGATGCTCCTCTGCTACAAATTGACTTGAACCGGCATGCATCCTCCCCAATACATGATGGTAGGGCCGAGGTGTATGTCCCCAATTCTTATAGCCAGCCACCAAGTAGCCAATCAAATGAAGCGGAGATGAATGATAGAGCCATAGTAATTCAAGACCCGAAGATGCATGCTATGGATCATGTTGATTATGATGCTATTGGTCATGATGATGATGATGCTTATGCGGAAGAAGAAGAGATTCATTACAATCCAATTGATGACTTGGATGTCATTGTCCATCAACAAGACATGGATCGTAGCCTCCCCTATAACCGTATGTGTGGTTATGGCTCGGATGACGAGGGTCTGGAGGAAGAATTGGATGAGGATGGATTCATGGTGCAAGAAAATCAATTCTTCAAGGAGGTGCACGGCAAGGAAAGAGGACCCCCATTGTTTCGTGATCTTAGCCTTGCCGACCATGCCATTGTTGATGGTGGCATGAGACTGGGGTTGGTTGAACCAACACCGTGCCCGAGAGTCGGTGATCCAAGGCCAAAGGGTGGGGACGAGAATGCTCATTTGAAAAAAGGCATCAAGTTTGGGTGCTTCCAAGAGTTCAAGATGTGGTTGAGTGACTACGCCATTCGGAACCATAGGCCATTTGTTGTTGGTCATTCAAACCAAGAGGTGCGTTACACTGTGAAGTGTGACAAAGAAGGTTGCCCATGGAAGGTTCGTGGAAGAAAAATTCATGAAACGGGGCAATGGGAGTTGAAAAGTTGTGTAGCTACTCACGAGTGCATACCGCCAGACAAAGCTGACCGAAGCAAGGGCCACCGTCAACTCACGCAGAGTTTCTCGGCTACAAATTATTGAATGAGATATCCCATGACCCAACCATGAAGGTGAAGTTTCTCATGAGTATTGTTGAAAAAATGTATGGATACAAGGTCAATTATGGGAAGGTATGGAAGGCCAAGGAAAATGCTATTAGGATGTTGCATGGTGATTATGCGGCCGCATACAATATTCTTCCGAGGATGTTGGGAGCCATTGCACATAAGAACCCAGGCATGCGGCATGGGGTTGAGGACATTGACGGAGTATTTCATCGTGCCTTCTGGAGTTTTGGGCAATGCATTGAGGCATTTAAGCATTGTCGTCCGGTGTTGTCTATAGATGGCACTTTCTTGACCGGCAAATACAAGGGCACACTAATGGTGGCAATGGCTCATTCCTCCAATGATAACGTGTTGCCGGTGGCCTTTGCTTTAGTTCCTTCTGAGCATGATGACAATTGGGATTGGTTCATGGGGCATGTGAGGACCAAGGTGATTGGGAAGAGGGAGGTATGCATCATATCGGACTGGCACCATGGCATTCTCAAGGCCATAGAAGTTGTCATTCCCGGGCTTGCAAAGCTTCATCACCGATGGTGCATGAGGCATTTCGTGGCGAAGTTTTACCGGGCATGCAAGAGCAAGGAGTTTTGCAAAGACCTTACCCATGTTTGTGTGGCATTCACCATCGATGCATTCAAAATCCGCCATGATAAACTCTTCAAGGCATTGGCAAAGAACAAAGGGGGAAGAGCATTCTTGGAAAGGAATTTCAGGGAGAAGCATAAGTGGTCACGCGCTTACGATGAAGGAGGTTGGAGATACGGTGACATGATGGGCAACATGGTTGAATGCTTCAACAATGTGCTTAAGGGTGTCCATTATTTGCCGGTGACTGCAATACTGAAATACACCTTCTTCAAGCTGAACGAGTATTTTCTTAGGTATTCCCAAACCACCACCAAATGGGTAGGTGAGAAAAAAGAGTATCCCAACAAGGTTGATGATTGGTTGAGGTTTCAAGCAGGCAAGTCCTCGCATCAACAAATCATTAGAGTCAACAACAAAGAAATGATCTACCAAGCGGACGAGCCAGGTGGCACAACACGAGACGGTGTGACTTACGGTGGTGTTGTGTATGAGGTGAACCTCAATAACCGGCGGTGTTAGTGTGAGAGGCCTCATAAGTACCACTGGTCATGCTCGCATTTGATGACAGCGGCCAAGGTGAGAAACTTGCGTGTTTCTGATGGGAGGACCGTGCGGTTGCACGAGTTCACATTGAAAGCCACGAGGTTGACATGGGCGCCTCGATTTCATCCTTTCCTTGACCAGTCATAGTGGCTTGAGTATTATGGCCCACATATCATGCCTGACCCTAAACTCATGGTGCCTACAAAGGGAAGAAGAAGAAAGAAGAGGTTTAGGAGTGACATGGATGATCTTGCTGGATACAACGGAATGAAACAATTTGGTAGCGGTCATTTCATGGAGCCACCGGACACCAACAACTGTTGACAATGTGACGATCCAAGACACAATGTTAGGAGATGCACCAAAAATCCAAGGACCAATGCCAACACGAGCTCTAGCCAAACGGGTGTTCGTAGAGGAGGTTCCGGTGGCACACGAGGAGGTAGGAGTGGTGGCCGTGGAGGACGGACTAGTCTTAGAGGTAGTGCATGAGGTGGCACTACTATTGGTGGGCGTGGAGGACGGGCGAGTTTTAGAGGTGCTGGTGGGGGCGGTCGTGCTTCGGTGTTACTAGGTGTCGGTGCAACAAACCCTGGGTCTGTTGCCCAGACTGTGCATAGGCACGGGGACGAGATTGAAGCACCAACCCAAGTGAGAATACAAGGGACTAAGAGGTTCAAAGGACTAACATGCAGATCAGAGGGACCAAGATCAAGCCAAAGAAGCAAGGCACCATCAGGAGAAGGGCCTCCTCTGCCGGGCAGGCGAGCTCGACAAGGGGCGAGGCCACCCCCGGAGGACGATGTCCAAGACATCCCGGCAGGGCCTGGCGGGGCACACGGAGGCAAAACCACCACACCAACTACTTCACCATGACCCACGTCGTCAATCAGTGCGGTGTCAAACCATGGAGTGACTAAGTGGCAGCCATTCACCATATGGCAGCCTCTCCCTACAGGAAACACCTGCAGATGACACCCATCCTGCGACGTGTCAAGTGAGCAGGCGTGGAGCTGGCGAGATAGCTCGGCAAACCTTGCCGAGCAACCAATGATGTGACATTGAGCGGTGCATTTAATGCGCCCTGTCAGCCCGCAGAGTTAGGTATGATAGCGCTGTTTTGCTATCTTATCAGTGCATAATGACTGTTTTGCCATTGTGGTGACCCCTTAATCTATAAAAGGAGGCTCATGGCGACCGTAGAGAGGGTTAGAAGGTTGGGTGACTCAGACCCCCATACGCGCGTAGCCACTGCCGCCCTGAGGCAACCCTTGTCGGGCAAGTGTACTACGCTCCACCACCACCTTTCCACCATCAATCCACCAAAGCAGGAATAGGGTTTTACGCCTCACGGTGGCCCGAACCTGGGTAAAAATGCCTGTGTGATCTCTGCCGTGATGCCACACGCCCGTCTGCTCTTTGTGTAACGCGACGCCCCCCTGCCGAACCAGCAAGGGGCCTCCGGGTCCCGTAGATGGCCATGGTTTCCCGCGACATCTTTGGCGCGCTAGGTAGGGGGACCGCTTGCGCGAACCTGAAGGCGTGTGTAGCGTGTCACCTTCATCGCCATCAACATCATCGACGACGCCATCGACCATGGTGCCCAAGAAGAAACCCGGTTCTTTGGCTCGTCCTTCCACCTCGAAGGCTCTGCCGCCCGCGGTCTCTAATGCTGCGGGGGGTGCGGAGACACGCGAGGACGCGTACGTTGCTGGGGATGTGGTCGGAGCAGGCGGCGCCGTCACCACTTCCCCCACGGCCGACGCAGGAGCAGGAGACATCGGAGGAGAGCAGCATCAGCAACATCCCGATGGCCATGCTCCACAAATTCCGAGTGAAGGGGTTACTCCATCTGCGCCCCTTCCGCCCGCCGACGGGCACAACCGCAGCAACGGTGCTCGGGCCGGGGCGAATCGCCGCCCTTCGACCGCTCCCACCACGGGTGCGGTCGCAGCGCGTGCACCTCCCCCGGGATGGGTCGACCAAGCCGCTGCGCCCGACAGAGCCACTGACCTTCGAGCACCTTCACCGCACCACCCTGCCATCTAGGTGGTCGCACCGCAGCAGCGGGGGCGCAGTGCTGCCGCCACTGGCACCGTCAGGAGCCGAGCGATGGTGCGATCGACTTCATCATCACCCATGCCAAGTACAGCCTCGGAGGCCATGGCGCGGGCTCAGCTGCTGCTGAGATTTCCGCTAGCGGCCGAGCAAATGGACGAATGGCGTGCCACCATCCAAAGTCTGCTCGGTTTCGCCAAAGCTAGGGGCTCACGGCGAGCTGGCCCACCACGGCCGCCCGAAGCGACAACAACGGCTCATGCTGCTGACCGTACAGAAGGGGCTGTCCCCACGGTGCAGTCCCCGCCACGGCAGCCAGCGCGAGCGCAACAGAATCAAGACCCCGACGATGTCTCGATGGCCTCTTCTGACCCTCGAGCGCGTCCAGGCCAACGACGAGCCCCGGAGGATAGGCGGAGAGGAGACACGTGCGCCGTTGTCGAGCAACGCCGCGACAACCTCCGCCGGACCGATGGGTGCGATGGCCCCGGCATCGGCGAGCCCGCGCTCGGTATTGGTGGGTGCCTACCTTTCGAGGTTGGCTGCCCTGCCTTTACCCGTGAGCTGCGGCAAGTCCGTTGGCCGTCCGTTCGCACGTTCAAGCCAGAGATACTTGAGAAGTACAATGGGAGACTGAACCCGGCAGAGTTCCTGAGCATCTACACCATCGCTGTTCAGGCTGCCGGGGGAAGAGATGAGAAGGTGTTCGCCAACTACTTTCCTTTGGCCCTCAAGTCCAATGTGAGGTCTTGGCTGATGCACTTGCCGGAGAACTCCATTTCGTCATGGCCAGACCTGTGCCATGAGTTCATCGGTGCCTTCACCGGTGGCCACCAAGAGCCGGGCCGACCCAGCAACTTGCAGCTTCTCCAACAAAAGGAAGGAGAGACCCTCCATAAGTATTTACAGAGATTCAGCAAAGTTCATAGAAATATCCCAAATATCCATCCGGCAGCCGTGATAGCTGCCTTCCCGTCCAATGTGCACAACCGCCGGATTCGTTCCAAGATGAACGTACGGTTGCCCAAGACTGTGAAGGAGCTCTACACGTTGGTGGATAAGTGTGCTCGGATGGAGGAGGGAAGAAAGTTGCCTGGAGAGGAAGATTGCACCAATATTAATTCAGAGGATGAGGATGAATCAACCAGTCAGAAGATAAGCAAGAAGCGCAGTAAGAAGCGAAGGGATAAGGCAGTAATGATTGTTGAAGGATCGGGTATGCCTAGTACCGGCAAGAAGGCCAAAGCTGAGGCCCCCGGCAAGGAAGCTGCCATGTGCACTGACTGTCGGGAAGCCACTGCTGCCGAGAAGGCCGAGAAATGTGATGGGCCGTATTGCAAGATTCATCGGACCAAGGGCCACAACCTTCAAGAGTGTTATCAGGTTGAGCAACTTGTCAAAAGACATAAAGCAGAGTAGGAGAAGTGTGACACGGAAAAGGGTCAGAATGTTGCTGGCGGCAAGGGCCGAGGTGGTGAAGTAAATCGCCCCGGCAAACCCTTTCGGAACCAAGGAAAACCTGCCAGAGGTCGAGAGAAGGAAGCCTGTGGTGATGAGAGTGATGGAGGGGATGAAGAGGAAACCAGTGAGCAAGAGTTTCAGAAGGTCACTGACGCCCTGTGCATCGATGGGGGTGCATCTCTGCACACCTCTCACCGCCAACTCAAGCGGTGGGCGCGAGAAGTCAATGCCGTGGAGCTAGCGCCCGAGGCCCAGAAGCCGCTCAAGTGGTCCCGTACGCCCATCATCTTTGACGAGGAGGATCATCCTAGTCGTACCACTACGGTAGGGTGTTTGCCATTGTTGGTTTCCCCAACAATCCGCAACCTCAAGGTCACGAAGATGTTGGTGGATGGCGGGGCCAGGTTGAATCTGATTTCCCTTGCAGTTATCAGCAAGCTTCAGATAGCAGAGGAAGAGCTGGAGGTTACCGGCATGTTTCAAGGAGTTAATCCCGGCAGGAGCCATCCTAAGGGAAAGATCACATTGCCGGTAATGTTTGGGGGAGAACTGAACTACCGGACTGAGAGGATTGTGTTTGATGTGGTTGATCTCCCCCTGCCATACAATGGGATTCTTGGACGCCCGGCCCTGGCTAAGTTCATGGCAGCATCTCACTATGCCTACAACACCTTGAAGATGCCTGGGCCACTGGGAGTCATCACCATCCCATCAGATGAGAAGGATGCAATCTTTTGTGAGGACAAGATGTACCGGGATGCGGTCGCAGCAGAGGCAGCGGCAGCAGCAGCTCCCGCTAAGGAAAGCAAAGGAAAGAAGAGGGATTGCAGGGACTCCGGGAAAGAGTCCGGGAAGCGTGCCCCCACCGAGTGCACGGCACCCGTTGATGACGTGCCGGAGTGTTACAATGGCAAGAGATCCAAGGTCGCTGCACCCCAAGTGAAGAAGGTCCCGGCAGGGCTGGCTGGCGTTGATGGTACTTTCACTATCAGCGCCACCCTCGAGGACAAATAGGAAAGCGTGCTCGTTGCCTTCCTACGGGAGAATATCGATGTGTTTGTCTGGCAACCATCTGATATCCCCGGTGTTCCCAGGGAGGTAATCGAGCACCACCTTGCTGTCTGCCCACATGCCCGACCTGTCAAGCAGAAAGTCCGGAAGCAGGCCTTGGAGAGGCAACAGTTCATTACAGAAGAGATCAAGAGACTAGAGGCAGCTGGATTGGTCAGAGGAGTACTGCATCCCATGTGGTTGGCAAACCCAGTGGTAGTCCGGAAGGCTAACGGGAAGTGGAGGCTTTGCATAGATTTCATAGATCTCAACAAGGCTTGCCCGAAGGACCCGTTTCCCTTGCCGCATATCGATCAGATTGTGGATTCCACTTCAGGTTGTGATTTGCTCTCCTTTCTGGATGCGTATTCTGGGTATCACCAGATCTTCATGTCCAAGGAAGATGAAGAGAAGATGTCGTTCATCACTCCATGTGGTACGTACTATTTTGTCCGCATGCCATTCGGATTAAAGAGTGCCGGGTCCACTTTTGCAAGGGCAGTCCATATTGGTTTTGAGCCACAGTTGCATAGAAACATAGAAGCCTATATGGATGATATTGTGGTCAAGACCAAGGAAAGGGCCACCCTTATTCAAGATTTGGAGGAGACGTTTGCTAATTTGCGCAAAATCAATTTGAAGCTCAACCCAGATAAGTGTGTATTTGGTGTTCCCTCCGGCAAGTTGCTTGGGTTCTTTGTATCCCATCACGGGATCGAAGCCAATCCCGACAAGATCAAGGCTATCGAGCAGATCCAAGCACCAAGGACAGTTAAGGATGTGAGGCGCCTGACAGGATGCGTTGCCGCGCTAAGCAGATTCATCTCCAAGTCTGCCGAGCACGCCCTGCCGTTCTTCAAAATTTTGAAGAAGGCAGGACCCATGAAGTGGACCCCGGAAGCAGATGCAGCTTTGCAAAAGTTGAAGGCCTACTTGTCCTCCATGCCTACCTTGGTCGCTCCCAAACCTCAGGAGCCATTGCTGCTGTACTTAGCGGCAACCAACCAAGTAGTCAGTGCAGCTTTGGTAGCACAGCGAGAAGTGGATGAAGCAGAGAGTGAGCAGAGACCGACAGAGTCAGAGAACGGTCAGGACAGCAATGAGCATGACAACGAGAGCAACCCCAAGGACACGGCAAGGAAGAAAGTGGTGCAGCGCCCAGTGTACTTCGTCAGCTCCTTATTACAGGGGGCTAGATCGAGGTACTCTGGCGTGCAAAAGTTGATTTTTGGTCTCATCATGGCCTCAAGGAAACTGCACCACTACTTCCAAGCCCATGAGATCACGGTTGTCACTCGTTTCCTGTTGCAACGGATACTCCGAAACCCTGAGGCTACCGGCAGAATAGTGGAGTGGGCTTTGGAGTTACCAGTTTTGGTTTGAAGTTTGAAAGCACGTCAACTATTCAGGGCAGGGCATTGGCAGAGTTTATTGCAGAATGAACGCCAACCCCTGATGAGGAAGTGACGGAGACAGCTATCCCCGGCAAGGAATCGCCCCAAGAATGGATTATGTATTTTGATGGTGCTTTTTCCCTACAAGGTGCAGGAGCTGGCGTGCTTCTTGTTGCCCCCTCCGGGGATCACTTGAGGTACGTCGTCCAAATGTATTTTGCCCGGGAAGAAGCAACCAACAATACAGCAGAATATGAAGGGCTCCTTGCCTGGCTCAGGATTGCAGCTGAATTGGGAATTAAGAAGCTGATCATTCGAGGAGATTCACAACTTGTGGTGAGACAAGTTAACAAGGATTACCAAAGTCCATTGATGGAGGCATACGTCGAGGAAGT
The DNA here is from genome assembly GCA_011799875.1 of Thinopyrum elongatum. Taxonomy (NCBI): domain Eukaryota; kingdom Viridiplantae; phylum Streptophyta; class Magnoliopsida; order Poales; family Poaceae; genus Thinopyrum; species Thinopyrum elongatum. The sequence continues at coordinate 618,994,479 of CM022303.1, forward strand.
GAGGAGATTGGAGGAGCACTTTGACGGATTGCGAACAGAGCACGTACCCCATGCGGAAAACAGAATATCTGATCATCTGTCAAAGTGTGCTGCGCAGAAGCTCCCTGTGGAACCAGGGACTTTTGTTCTCCATCTCACTCAGCCCTCCGTATCCCTAGCAACAATGGCCCGGAAAAGGAGAAAGTTGGACTCCGGTAAGCCTCTCCCGGTAGAGCCGTCCGCTCCTGGCAGAGACCCTGCCGGAAACAACTCCTCGCAGTCTGCCGAACCACACCCTCCAGTCAGGCCCATGGACCTCGCGAACGAGGCATGTGCTCCCGCAGAAGAGGAGGTGCCGCTAGTCCTTGTTGCCGAGCCCCAGGCTCCAACTTGGGCAAGGCACATTGTCCACTTCCTCCAAACTGGAGAGCTTCCCGGCAACCAAGACGAAGCTGAAAAAGTAGCCCGGAGGGCCAGTATGTATCAGTTTGTCGATGACACTCTGTACAGAAGGAGGCCCAACGGTGTGAAATTAAAGTGTGTCTGTCGGGAAGAAGGAAAGGAACTGCTGGCTGAGATACACAAAGGCATGTGCGACTCCCACATTGGATCAAGGGCACTAGTTGGGAAAGCATTCCGGCAACGATTCTATTGGCCCATAGCCCTCCAAGATGCAGTCGAGCTAGTCACCAAATGTGAATCCTGCCAGTTCCATTCCAAGAAAACCCACCTGCCTACCCAAGCTCTTCAAACAATCCCTCTATCATGGCCATTTTCGGTCTGGGGGCTCGATATCATCGGCCCCTTCCCCCGAGCAATCGGGGGCTTTGAATTCTTGTTCATTGCTATCGACAAGTTTACAAAGTGGCCGGAAGTGACTGCTGTGAGAAAGGTGACTGCTCAGTCAGCTATCAAGTTCTTGAAAGAATTGGTGTGTCATTTTGGAGTTCCGGCAAGGATCATTACTGATAACGACACCCAGTTCACGAGCCGCGCCTTCATGCAATATGTTCATGCCCTCGGATGCAAAATCTCATTTGCCTCTGTGGCACACCCCCGGAGCAATGGGCAAGCTGAGAGGACGAACGCTGAAGTGCTGCGTGGACTCAAGACGAGAACCTTTGATACGCTGCAGAAGCACGGCAGGCGGTGGATCGAGGAGCTGCCGGTAGTTCTCTGGTCCCTCAGAACGACACCAAACCGAGCTACCGGGCAGACTCCCTTCTCCCTGGTCTATGGGGCAAAAGCAGTTATCCCCACGAAACTCATTTACGGGTCGCCTCGAGTGCTTGCCTATGATGAAGTAGCGCAAGATCAGCACCGGCGTGATGACGGTGTGCTACTCGAGGAGAACCATCTCTGGGCTGCTACACGTGCTGCATGCTATCAGCAAGCCCTGCGTCACTATCATAGCCGCAGGGTTCACACCCGGTGTTTTGAGGAAGGTGACCTTGTCCTTAGGCGCGTTCAGTCCGCCAAGGGTACAAACAAGTTATCACCAAAGTGAGAAGGCCCTTACCGGGTAGTACGAGTCACCAGACCTGGCGCAGTCCGTCTGGAGACCGGAGATGGCATTCAGTTGCAAAACTCATGGAATATTGAGCATCTCTGCAAGTTCTACCCGTAAGGCACGACTGTCGGGCCCTGCCCGGCAGCCACCCTTTTGTACAGGCCTTGCCTTAGCTGCATGTAACCCCTTGTACAAAGCCAGGGCGATGACCTTGTGCAAGAGAAAATAAAGAAGCGCTGTGGGGGGCCCCCGACCAAAATTGCATGCATGCATGAGCATTCCAAGATCACTTCATAAGCATTTGCATATGCATATAGATAGGATCGCATCCTGCATTCATTCTCATCCGCATGAAGCTGTAGGTTCCTGCCGTGAACTTGGCTTTGACAAGGAGTTGAGAAGATTACCCGGCACTGCGATCCCCGGCAAGCCAAACAGATAAGTTCTACCTCCTGTCCATTAGTGTTCTGTAAGTTATAACTTGTGCATAAGAAAACCCCGCCACTCTTTTGAGACTTAGGTGCTCCCATCCCTGGCTCGAACATTGCTTCGGACAGGATGGTCGTAGTGGCCTTTCGTAGAAAGAGGTTGGTGGGGGGGGGGGGTGGCCCCTTTGCCTGTTGCCCGGTAGACACAGCTCTCCGGTAGACAAAAAAGGTGCCGGCAGGATAGCCTGCTGGGGAGAACTCGTTTATTTACACTAAAGAGGCATCTCGCCTCTGCATGGACATACACATGCACGGGTCCCCGGCAAGGTTCATCTTTTTCATTAATATGCTGATACAAGTACAAGCATTACAGAACACAAACATGGACTCGAGAGATTACATTATTTGAATTAAAATTTGGCAATTGCATATAGATTTAAGATTGAAAAAAAGATAAGTGCCCCGTAATCCTCTCTTTTTGTTTTCCCTCCATCAGGCACTGCGGCGGAAGGAGGAAAATACGAGAAAAGGGCACCCAAGCAGGAGCCCATCCCGGTCCCGTCGCGACCCACCTGTCGTGGCCTGACAAGACTGGGAGTCGCGAGGCTGCGAAGGAGGAGTACGGGGGACGGGGCGGCGCCCTCTGGTCACCACCTCTAGAGCCAGCAAGAAGCCCCGGCTTGAGCGCCGGTGGAGTCATCCACCAAGGCTCAGCCGAAAGACTGCTGGAGGGGAGGCGAAGGTGCCAAGAGAACATCCCTCCCCGGCCATCGCCCTAGGAGGCTGGTGATGATGGTGCCGGGGAGGGAGGGGAAGAGCGGAAAGACGAGGCGGCAGGTCACCGGTCGGAGGCGAAGGCATCCATGCCATCGTACTCTAACCTGACCCCCTGCCACCTGCCTTCTCCGTCTTCCCGTGCTTTCTCCTCACCACCGCTGCTCCCGAGAAGCACCAAGACTCCAGCCCAACGCCTTCCCCGGGGAGACGGCGAGCGACCAGGACGACCAGGGGGCTTGAGGCGCACCGCTCCCCGCCTTGGTGGCAGGAAGGTGCGCCTCTCATCAACATCAGCCCCAAGACCTCCGGGAGGGGCGGTGCTGGGATTACCAATGGTCTCCAGCCCCGCCTCCCGGCCGAGCCTCGAAGGAATCAAGAGGTTCGCCACAGCAAGGACCAGGCTCACTCCCCGAGCGCCAGCACCTGCATTTGGCAACACTAGCCCCAACCAAGAGCCCGGGGGCTGGCCCCAGGCTCTCCTCTTCAGCATAACCAGCAGAGGTAGAAAGCGGAGGAGAAGAAGAATGCGAGGGTGGGTGACTTCGCCCACCTCCACCCCTCCATTTTATAGGTGGATCGGGGAGGGGAGCCGCTCCCTCAACGGGCGGCCACCGTCCTCCTCCACCAACTCAAGACGACCGGGCCTTCGCCTTGATGCTCTCCCATGCCACGCGCCTCCGTTACCTACCCTGCGCGATGCATGCAGCATACGTGGCTAAGGATAAGGGTGTGGTGGGAAGAGTGAATTGGCGGTTTCTCCCCCGTGCGTTAAAGTCATTCACGGGCCATCACTGGAGCGGCCCCACCACCATTGGCCTTACACGACATGCGGAGAAACCGGAAACTGGCCTGGAATCAAGGCTAATGAAGAAGCAAAGAAGACCTCAAGAGACCAGCCTCTTCAGCGACCCCGCCTGTGCACTTATTAGGCCCTACCCTGACGATGCTCGACAGCGCGTTCGAGGCAGGCCCGAGGGCTTCTGTCGGTGCAACAAACCCTGGGTCTGTTGCCCAGACTATGCACAGGCACGGGAATGAGATTGAAGCACCAACCCAAGTGAGAATACAAGGGACTAAGAGGTTCAAAGGACTAACATGCAGATCAGAGGGACCAAGATCAAGCCAAAGAAGCAAGGCACCATCAAGAGAAGGGCCTCCTTTGCCGGGCAGGCGAGCTCGGCAAGGGGCGAGGCCACCCCCGGAAGATGACGTCCAAGACATCTCGGCAGGGCCTGCTGGGGCACACGGAGGCAAAACCACCTCACCAACTACTTCACCACGACCCACGTCATCAATCAGTGCGGTGTCAAACCGCGGAGTGACTAAGTGGCAGCCATTCACCATATGGCAGCCTCTCCCTATAGGAAACACCTGTAGATGACATCCGTCCTATGACGTGTCAAGTGAGCAGGCGTGGAGCTGGCGAGATAGCTCGACAAGCCTTGCCGGGCAACCAACGATGTGAGGTTGAGCGGTGCTTTTAATGCGCCCTATCAGCCCGCAGAGTTAGGTATGATAGCGCTGTTTGCTATCTTATCAGTGCATAATGACTGTTTTACCATTGTGGTGACCCCTTAATCTATAAAAGGAGGCCCATGGCGACCGTAGAGAGGGTTAGAAGGTTGGGTGACTCAGACCCCCATACGCGCGTAGCCACTGCCACCCTAAGGCAACCCTTGCCGGGCAAGTGTACTACGCTCCACCACCACCTTTCCACCATCAATCCACCAAAGCAGGAGTAGGGTTTTATGCCTCACGGCGGCCCGAACCTGGGTAAAAATGCCTGTGTGATCTCTGCCATGCTGCCACACGCTCGTCTGCTCTTTGTGCAACGCGACGCCCCCCTGCCGAGCCAGCAAGGGGCCTCCGGGTCCCGTAGGTGGCCATGGTTTCCCGCGACACTAGGAGGCGGAGGATCGATAGAGGAAGGCCTATTGACGTTTTGCTTAATCCGGATGGTTGAAATAATATGAATGGTACTTGTTGTTTTGTGTGATCACTCTTATTTCATTTCCCTCTATTTAATATGTTGATATCTTTCACTAACAACCACTCTTATTTTTGTAGGCATGGCTTCATCCGGTTCCATGACAAGGCCGCTGTGTGCTGACCGTGAAGACATGCCAAGCAAGTGGGGGGATGCCAAATTGGACGAGGTGAAGGAAAAAGATATGAAAACCCCATCATGTTGGTGTGGAGATGTTTGCAAGGTGAAGGTGTCCACCGACTGCAAGAAGTCATGGACGGAAGGGAGAAGATTTTTTGTGTGTCCCAACTATGCACATGATCGGGCGCTTCCAACAAATGCCTATGACGTACCACCGGTATAGTCAAAGAGAAATCTCATTTTTTGTCCAACTTCAACTCATAATGCTAACAACAAATTTGTTTTTCCTATGCAGTCGCCACCTCCTCTTTGCCAATACTTCACATGGATAGATCAAGATGTTCCAGAAGATGTTCAAAAGGACCAATATCGAGATTGTCTTAGGAGGCAATGGCTGTTCGAAGAAGCATATCATAGAGCCGAGAATGAAGAGCGTCGTCAGAAGGAGAAGATGGAACAAAAGAAGCGCGAGCAGGAGAGGGCACGCAAAGAGAAGGCTGCTCATGAAGAAGAGAGGGCAAGAAAGCTTGCAAGGTCTCATGATGCATAAGAGGAGGATGAGGCACGTTACAAGAAGGGAAAAGGGCCCATGTTTCCTTAGTGATCTTGTGATGCATCTAGTGAAGTTGTGTAAGTGCATCTAGTGCCCCTTAGTGATTTTGGTGTATTGAAGACTTATAGGTTAAGGGACTAATGTGTTTGTGAGTGTACACATGTTGTATAAGTCTCTGAGGAGTTTGATATTTCCGAAGAAAGTCGACCCCTAAAAATGAATGTCTTCATTTTAAGACTTTGGTTTTCTTGAAGACTTTGAAAATGAGGAAATTGGTGTGACCTTGAAGACATTGATATTGATGCGAGGATTATGAAGCGTGAAGACTTTTGTTTTCGTAGTTTCATTTTCTCTTTCTTGAGTCATAGGAAACACCGTTGTTAAAGGGGGTCGAGGTAAAACTAAGGAAACATTTCCAAGTGATGCTCATCTCAAAGCCTACACATACCCAATCCTTCGAGTGAAGCCTTTGGAAATCTCATACAGTTCAGTCAATTTCTTCAGTGACAGAGATGAAGATCTTCTGTTCTCCGAGGAATTTGTTTTGACTGAGGAGTTAGGAATTCGCCAGTGCGGATTGCCTACAAGTGAGGAACATGATAGCCCTGAGGAATTTGAGAGCTCAAATTTTCGACTGTTGCTGTGCTACGCGCCAGCTGTCCCAAATATCTTATCCACCTAACGGTCATATCATTGAAGGGCATTTATGTCTTATCATGTCGGGCTGCTCCCCGGCTATAAATAGCCGCCCCCTAAAACCACTAGTTGGTTGGCTGCTCCGAGAGAAACTGACACTTGTCATTTAGAGCATCCCATCCTCCGAGGACTTTGAGAGAAAATCATCAGTGAGGAAAAACCCAAAACCGAAACACCTACAACCCAAAGTGATTGAGCATCACTGAAGAGATTGTTCCTGTGGAACTGACGCTTGTTACCTTTGAAGACTGTGCATCTTCCAGATGGTTAGGCGTCATGGTCTAGAGCATCGAAGAGGAATTGTGGATCGCCGAGTGACCAAGTATGTGAAGGTTTGGAAGTCACCTGAAGATTTACCACGAGTGATTGGGCGAGGTCTGCGTGACCTTAGCTCAAGGAGAATACAGTAAGGACTATGTGTCCTGGGACTGTGTGTCCTTTGGTATAAATACCAAGCTGCTCCAACTAGACGTACAACTTTCACAGCAGTTGGAACTGGTCTACCAAATCATTGTCTTCACCGAGCTACTGGTTCTATTTCCTCAACCCTTTCATTTCCTCGCTCATGTGTTGATGAAATTGATCATTACTGTTTGAAGACTTTGACTGGAGACTTTCTCAATTTCCCCAATCCTATTTCTTCAGTCATCTTGTCTTCTGCCTGCTTATCCTGTTTACACGCTACCTGTGCTCTGTGTATGTTTCATTTCATCATGATAACTATGCTACTGTCTTGTTATGCATGCACCTGAGTACTTATTCCACTGCTTGTAGTTCGTCGCTTAGAAAATTCCCCAAGTAATATTTCCTCAGTGACAAATTCATAAAAATCGCCTATTCACCCCCCTCTACTCGATATAACGCACTTTCAATTAGTATCAGAGCAAGGTACTCCCTTGTTCTGTGTGATTTTGGTTTAACCACCTGGAGTTTTAGTTATGTTGACTGCAAACATGATAAAGGTCTCGACTGGGTGTCCTACCTTCGACGGGACGGACTACCCCTACTGGAAGAACAAGATGCGCATGCATCTTGAGGCAATTGACAATGATCTCTGGTACATTGTGGAAAATGGCATTCCCTCCGTCACTCCTTCCGTGAACGCTGCTGATGTGAAGAGATTCAAGCAACTCGACTCTCAAGCGAAGAATATCATATGTGGCCATCTGAGCAAAGGACAGTAAAGCAGAGTGAGTGCTTTGGAGTCTGCAAAGTTTATCTGGGACAGGCTGTCCTAGGTCAACGAAGGAATCTCAACCCAACGTGATTCTCGAGTTGATGTTCTTCGCAATCTCTTCAACCGCTTCAAAAGGCTCGACAATGAAAATGTTCAGTAAACCTTCGATCGCCTCACTGACATCTCAAATGAGCTTCAAGCACTTGGTGCCACTGACATCACCGACCATGAGGTGGTGAAGAAATTGCTGAGATCACTTGATTCCTCATTCGATACACTGGCACTGATGATTCAAGAACGTGGAGACTACAAGTCACTAGATCTTGTTGATATCCTTGAGAGGTTGAACACTCATGAATTCCAACAAGCTGAGAAGAGAGATCTCTACGGGCCAAGCTATGGAAGATCACGCGCACTAAAGGCCAAGGCAGTTTCCTCATCTGAAGGAGAAGATTCTGATAGCAGCCTTGGTGACCCTGAAGAACTAAGCCAGGAGCTAGCAATGCTCGTGAGGAAATTCCAGAAGTTCTCAAGGCGTGGTCGCTTTGGAAAATCTTCAAGAGGTGATGACATGAAATCAGATTCCTCATCCCGCGATTACAAGAAGAGGACTTGCCACAAATGCAAGAAACCTGGTCACTACATAACTGATTGTCCTCAATGGGCGAAGGAATCAAAGAAGAAGAAGTACAAGGGTGACAGTTCAGACGACTCGAAGAAAAAGAAGAAATCTTCAAAGTCCTCCTCGTCAAAATCTTCAAAGACTTCATTTATACGTCTCCATCGTATCTACTTTTCCAAACTCTTTTGCCCTTGTTTTTGACTCTAATTTGCATGATTTGAATGGAACTAACCCGGACTGACGCTGTTTTCAGCAGAATTCCCTTGGTGTTATTTTTGTGCAGAAATAAAAGTTCTCGGAATGACCTGAAACTTTACGGAGAATATTTTTGGAATAAATAAAAAATATTGGCGAAAGAATCAACCAGAGGGGACCCATCGGCTGACCACAAGGGTGGAGGGCGCGCCCCCCTAGGGCGCGCCCCCTGCCTTGTGGGTCCCCTGGACCTCCACCGACCTCAAATCCAACTCTATATATTCACTTTCGGGGAGAAAAAAATCAGAGAGAAGGATTCATCACGTTTTACGATACGGAGCCGCCGCCACCTCCTGTTCTTCATCGGGAGGGCAGATCTGGAGTCCGTTTGGGGCTCCGGAGAGGGGAAATCGATGCCATCATCATCATCATCAACCATCCTCCATCACAAATTTCATGATGCTCACCGCCATGCGTGAGTAATTCCATCGTAGGCTTGCTGGACGGTGATGGGTTGGATGAGATTTATCATGTAATCGAGTTAGTTTTGTTAGGGTTTGATCCCTAGTATCCACTATGTTCTAAGATTGATGTTGCTATGACTTTGCTATGCTTAATGCTCGTCACTAGGGCCCGAGTGCCATGATTTCAGATCTGAACCTATTATGTTTTCATGAATATATATGTGTTCTTGATCCTATCTTGCAAGTTGTAGACACCTATTACGTGTTATGATCCGCATACCCCAAGGTGACTATAATTGGGATTCTTTCCGGTGATTACCGTAGTTTGAGGAGTTCTTGTATTCACTAAGTGCTAATGCTTTGGTCCGGTTCTCTATTAAAAGGAGGCCTTAATATCCCTTAGTTTCCATTAGGACCCTGCTGCCACGGGAGGGTAGGACAAAAGATGTCATGCAAGTTCTTTTCCATAAGCACGTATGACTATATTCGGAATACATGCCTACATTATATTGATGAATTGGAGCTAGTTCTGTGTCACCCTAGGTTATAACTGTTGCACGATGAATGCCATCCGACATAATTATCCATCATTGATCCATTGCCTACGAGCTTTTCACATATTGATCTTTGCTACGTTACTTTGCCGTTGCCACTGCTACAATTGCTACAAAACTGCTACTGTTACTTTTGCCACTGTTACCGTTACTTCCATACTACTTTGCTACTAAATACTTTGCTGCAGATATTAAGTCTTTTAGGTGTGGTTGAATTGACAACTTAGCTGCTAATACTTGAGAATATTCTTTGGCTCCCCTTGTGTCGAATCAATAAATTTGGGTTGAATACTCTACCCTCAAAAACTGTTGCGATCCCCTATACTTGTGGGTTATCAAGACCTTTTTCTGGCGCCGTTGCCGGGGAGCATAGTTCTATTCTCTGAGTCACTTGGGATTTATATCTGTTGGTCACTATGAAGAATTTGAAAGATACCAAAACTAAGATCTATCCCTCTACTACGAGGGGAGGTAAGGAACTGCCATCTAGCTCTGCACTTGATTCACCTTCTGTTTTGAGTAAGCTTGCGACACCTACACCTGCTATTAATTTTGATATGTCGCAAGTAATTGATGATGCTACTTCTGCTATGAATGATGCTTATGATGCTACTGCTTTGCTTGATAAAACTGTGCCACTGGGTGAATTACTTGATGAACATCTTGCTAGAGTTAGAACTATTGATTATGCTGAAGATGATGATATTTCTGAAACTGATGAAATTATTGAAACTGAACACTTTGAGACACCTGCTAGACCTAGCTCTCCTAGATATGAATTGCCTATTATACCTGAGGGTTATGTTATGGATGTAGAGGTAGCTAGGGACTTTCTTGCTTGGAAGGATAGAGATGATCTTAAGAAATTATTATGCAAGTGGAAAGAAAAATCTTTGAATGCTAGAATGCAATATGATCCTAAGTTTGCTACTTCACCTATCTTTGTTACTGATAAGGATTATGAATTCTCTGTCGATCCTGAGTTAATTACTTTGGTTGAATCTGATCCTTTTCACGGTTATGAATCTGAAACTATTATGGCACATCTTACTAAGTTGAATGATATAGCTACCCTATTTGCTCATGAGGAAAAGATTCGCTATTATTATATTCTTAAGTTGTTTCCTTTCTCATTAAAGGGTGATGCTAAGTTATGGTTTAATTCTCTTGCTCCTGGTTGTGTGCGTAGTCCCCAGGATATGATTTACTACTTCTCTGAAAAATAGTTCCCTGCTCATAAGAAACAAGCTGCTTTAAAGAAAATATTTAACTTTGTGCAATCTGAAGAAGAGAGTCTCCCACAAGCTTGGGGGAGGCTTCTCCAATTACTTAATGCTTTGCCTGACCATCCTCTCAAGAAAAATGAAATACTTGATATCTTTTATAATGGACTAACCAATGCTCCTAGGGACCACCTAGATAGTTGTGCTGGTTGTGTTTTCAAGGAACAAACTATGGAACAAGCTGAATTACTATTGAATAATATCTTGAGTAATGATAATGATTGGAAACTTCCTGAACCAACTCCTAAGCCAACTCCGAAGAAAAGAGGTATTCTATTCCTCAGTCCAGAAGATATGCAAGAGGCAAAGAAATCTATGAAAGAAAAAGGTATTAAAGCTGAAGATGTTAAGAATTTACCACCTATTGAAGAAATACATGGTCTTGATAACCCGACATAGGTAGTAGAGGTAAATTCTCTCTATAGATTTGATGAAGGTGATATCCCTTATAATAAGTCTGCTAGTCAATGCTTGGATGAGTTTGATAATTTTATTGTTAAACAAGAGAACTTTAATGCTTATGTTAGTAGACAATTGAAATGTAATGCTTACATGCTTGATTGCTTGGGTGATTATATGAGTAGAACTATTAGTGATCTGAAAATTATTAGTAAACATGATGATTTGCTCAATGAGTTGAATAGTAAGAACAATGATAATGCTGTTAGGGTTATGACTAGAGGTGGTAAAATGACTCAGGAACCTTTGTATCCTGAGGGCCATCCTAAGAGAGCTTAGCAAGATTCTCAGAGAACTAATACTGATGCACCTAGTCCTAGTAATAAGAATAAAAGGAAAACTGATAGGACTTTGCATGCTTCTAGTGAATCTGTTATAGATACACCTGAGAACCCAAATGATATTTCTATTTCTGATGCTGAGACACAATCTGGTGATGAACATGAACCTAGTGATAATGTTAATGATGATGTTCATGTTGATGCTCAACCTAGTAATGATAATGATGTGGAGATTGAACCTGCTGTTGATCTTGATAACCCACAATCTAAGAATAAACATTATGATAAGAGAGACTTTGTTGCTAGGAAGCACGATAAAGAAAGAGAACCATGGGTTCAGAAACCCATGCCCTTTCCTCCTAAACCATCCAAGAAAAAGGATGACGAGGATTTTGAGCGCTTTGTTGAAATGCTTAGACCTGTCTTTTTTGCGTATGTGTTTGACTGATATTCTGAAAATGTCTCCTTATGCCAAGTATATGAAAAATATTGTTACAAATAAAAGAAAGATACCGGAAGCTGAAATTTCCACCATGCTTGCTAATTACACTTTTAAGGGTGGAGTACCAAAGAAACTAGGAGATCCAGGAATACCAACTATACCATGCTCCATTAAAAGAAACTATGTTAAAACTGCTTTATGTGATCTTTGAGCCGGTGTTAGTGTTTTGCCTTTCTCTTTATATCGTATACTTGATTTGAATAAGTTGACACCTACTGAAATCTCTTTGCAAATGGCCGATAAATCAACTGCTATACCCAGCGGTATTAGTGAGGATGTGCCTGTTGTGGTTGCAAACGTTACCATCTTAAAGGACTTTGTTATTCTTGATATTCCTGAGGACGACAGTATGTCGATCATCCTTGGTAGACCCTTTTTGAATACTTCAGGGGCTGTTATTAATTGCAACAAGGGCAATGTCACTTTTCATGTTAATGGTAATGAGCATACGGTACACTTTCCGAAGAAGCAACCTCAAGTTCATAGTATCAATTCTATTGGAAAGTTTTCAACTATTACTATTGGAGGTTTTGAATTCCCTCCCCCTACTGTCAAAAAGAAATATGATATTCTTATTGTTGGGGACATGCATATCCCCGTTGAGGTAACCTAGTGTTATTCAAAAATTCTCCGGTTTCATGTTATTCGAAAGAAGTTTGTTAATAAGACTTGATCATCCTTGTTAATGGATTCCTTTTGATGAGCATGAGATGGATGAATTTAGAAAGCATAACTTTTTGTACCCACCTTTTACTTTATGTTATTTAGAATAAATAAAGCAAAAATATTATTATCTGTCTGTTTTCTGAATTATCTATGCAATAAAAAATGTCCCAAAAATAAAAGTTCTCCAAATGCCCTAAAAATTTATTATGATTTTTTATAGAATATTTTAGAATTTCTGGCACTGGGATTGCACCAGGGGGCTGCACCAGTGGACCACAAGGGTGGATGGCACGCCCTACCCCCTGGGCGCGCCCCTGCCTTGTGGGTCCCACGTGGGTCCCCCTCACTTATTCCAGCACCCATCCACTTCGTCTTCCTCTAGAAAAAATCATCCCGTAGCTCAAACCCGTGTTCTAGCTCATTTTGCTGCCATTTTCGATCTCCTTATGTAAAGCTCCATTTGCAAAACTGTTTTGGGGGATTGTTCTTCGGTATGTGACTCCTCCAATGATCCAATTAGTTTTTATTCTAGTGCTTTATATATTGCAAATTTGTGCTGCTGTAGTGACCTTGTTCTTAAGCTTGCATGTCAAATTTATATGGTCCAAGGTAGTTTTCATACATGATAGAGCCTCTAGGCACTTGTAGGAGTAGTTGCTATTAGTTTTGTTGAGCTTTGTTCACTTTTATTTTAAGTCACTAAAATTTTCAGAAATTTTCAGAAAAGAAACAATGAAGAGATGGTTGAGAGGCTCTTCGAGTCAAGGTTCTAAAGAAAATGAGAAGGAGGAGAAGAAGAAGCCCAAGTACAACCTTCCTCGCACCGTGGAGGTTCGGCCATGTGATGCATTCTTGAGGGCTGCCGGAATTTATGATGATTTCTATTATTTGGCGGAGAATGCAGGCATCACCGACTTCCTCCACGATAAGTGTGATCAATACCTCCTACTCACTAATGCTTTCATGCAACATTTTCACTTCCATGCTAGGAAATCACCACCCACGGTAGAATTTTATTTATATGATGAGTATAAGGAGATGACGCTTTATGATTTTTGTGAGGTTTGCAAATTACGTTTTGAGGGCAGCATCGATGAACCACGTCCTAGAGACGTGGAAGATTTTATTGATGAAGTTACCGTAGGGGAAGGGAGAAAGGTGTCGGAAGTGAGAGTGGCTAGTTTACATTTTCCTGTTTTGTGCTACTATTCATTATTTGCTGGGAGATGTTTAATTGGTCGCGGGGAGAGTGGAGGCCTTAGTGCTCCTGACCTTGCTATTTTGCGCCATGCTTTACTTCGTGATAGAACTTTTAGTTTGGGCGCTATGGTTGCTCGTCGGTTGAGCTTAAACCGTTCGAGGGGTCCTATATTTGGAGGTATCTATGCCTCCCGCCTTGCTAAGCGCTTCGAGATACCCATTAGGCACGATGAGAGAGAGGAGATGCTAGTACCCACTTTATATTTAGACTATAACAGTATGGTAGCACATGATTTTATTAGCGCTGATAAGGAAAAGAGACTCATCTATAACCTGGTATTCAGCCAGAGAACTTGTCAGATTATTACTTTGCCTGCACCTTCTTTGTTCAATATTCATTCAGGCACGTACCTCATTCTGCCCGAGGACATTTATGCATACTGGGAGTGGACGCGATCCCCAGTTCCTGAGCCAGAACCATCACCTGATCCGTATGAGGAGTCTATTTATCAGTGGGAGCCACAAGAGCTCGCTAACCAATGGAACCCCCAGGATCCTCCTCAGTACCAAGGAGAGGACTACTTTGATCCATGGGCATAGACCAACTTAGGCCAAAAGCCTAAGCTTGGGGGAGTACGTATTTCCCACCGACATTACATTCATGTTCACACACTCATTCCAGTTGTCGGTGTTCATACTTTTTCATTGTATTATCCATGTTAGTTTATTTATTTTTTTCTCGCTTTTTTCTTGTGTGTTTGAAAAACTTTGACAAAATCCAAAAAAAAAAGTTGTAGTATTAAAATAAAACCCAAAAAGATTTCTCGTTCTTCTTTTGCTTGTTGGGAGCTTTCCCGTGTAAATAGTTTTTCTCGTTCTTGTTCTACTTTCTTCAGAAAAACAAAAACTCCAAAAACATTTCAGTGTGTTTCTTTGAAATTCTTTTCCTTTCTTTGGGCCGTAAGGAGAAGACCATGATGAAAATGTTGAGTGGCTCTCATGTGCATTATTGTTGATCTAACAAAGAGCCCATATTACCTTGTCTTCTCCTTTGAATAAATGTTTGCAGATTCCAGCTTAGTCCAATGCATGTGCACTATTATAATTATCCACACCGTTTGGTCATGCAAGTGAAAGGCAATAATGACGATATTCGATGAAATGATTGAGATGAGGAAAAGCTGGTATGAACTCGACCTATCTTGTTTTTGTAAATATGATTAGTTCATCGTTCTTGATTCAACCCATTATGAATGAAACATGTTTGCAATGACAATTAGAGATTATAGTTACTCATACCATGCTTAATTAGCTAGGAGTTTATAATGGTTTACCTTGCATGCCAACATGCTTTTAAAATGGTTGTGATGTAGTATGATAGGATGGTATCTTCCTTTGAATGATTTGAGTGGCTTGACTTGGCACATGTTCATGCATGTAGTTGAAACTAAATCAACATAGCCTCCATGATATTTATGTTCATGGTGATTTATATCCTACTCATGTTTGCACTCAATGTTGGTTAATCTTAATGCATGTTTATGACTGTTGTCACTCTCTAGTTGGTCGCTCCTCAATCTTTTGCTAGCCTTCACTTGTATTAAGCGGGAATACTGCTTGTGCATCCACTTCCATAAACCCAAAGTTGTTCCATATGAGTCCACCATACCTACCTATATGCGGTATTTACCTGCCGTTCCAAGTAAATTTGCATGTGCCAACCTCTAAACCTTCAATGATAATCTGTTTTGTATGCCCGAATCGCTCATGTAGCGACTGGGGGCTGTCAGTATCTTCCATGCTAGGTGGGTTATTCTCAAGATGAGTGTTTATTCACTTGTCATTCACGAGAAAGTGGCTAGTATTCGGGATGCCCAGTCCCATGCTCAAATCAAATCAAAATAAATTCAAACAAAACTCCTCTAGGACAGTTGTTTGTATGGACGGTACTCGTTGTTTCGGACCAGCCATGGAGTGTGCTTGTTGGTTGAGAGGGAGTAAAAACTTTACGATTCTGTTTGGGAACCACCTATAATGTATGTAGCATGGAAGATACCGAGATCTCTTGGTTGTTATGTTGACAATGAAAGCATACCGCTCAAAATTATATTCATCTCTATTTTAAAAAGCTCGAGCTCTGGCACCTCTGCAAATCCCTGCTTCCCTCTGTGAAGGGCCTATCTATTTACTTTTATGCTGAGTCATCATCCTCTTATAAAAAGCACCAGTTAGAGAGCACCACTGTCATTTGTATGTGTTGTTATTAATTGATATTGAGTATGACTGTGACTGGATCTCTTTCACCATGAATTACAATGTCTAGTCAGTCCTCAATCTTCAGGAGTGCTCTACATTTATGTTTTGCGGTCTCAGAAAGGGCTAGCGAGATACCATTTTGTCATATCATATCATGATTGTTTTGAAAAAGTGTTGTCATCCAAGATTTATTATTATTGCTCGCTAGTTGATTGTGCCATTGATATGAGTAAATGTGAGACCTAAATGTTGTTGTGAATAAGGTTAGTTCATAATCTTTGCGGAAAACCTGAATGCTGGCTTTACATATTTGCAACAACAAGATCAAATAGAGTTTGTAAAAGTTTTTCTTTATCACTTTCAGTTTGTCAACTGAATTACTTGAGGACAAGCAATGGGTTAAGTTTGGGGGAGTTGATACGTCTCCATCGTATCTACTCTTCCAAACTCTTTTGCCCTTGTTTTGGACTCTAATTTGCATGATTTGAATGGAACTAACCCGGACTGACGCTGTTTTCAGCAGAATTGCCTTGGTGTTATTTTTGTGCAGAAATAAAAGTTCTCGGAATGACCTAAAACTTCACGGAGAATATTTTTGGAATAAATAAAAAATATTGGCGAAAGAATCAACCAGAGGGGACCCATCGGCTGACCATAAGGGTGGAGGGCGCGCCCCCTGCCTTGTGGGTCCCCTGGACCTCCACCGACCTCAACTCCAACTCTATATATTCACTTTCGGGGAGAAAAAATCAGAGAGAAGGATTCATCGCGTTTTACGATACGGAGCCGCCGCCACCTCCTGTTCTTCATCAGGAGGGCAGATCTGGAGTTCGTTCGGGGCTCCAGAGAGGGGAAATCGATGCCATCATCATCATCAACCATCCTCCATCACTAATTTCATGATGCTCACCGCCGTGCGTGAGTAATTCCATCGCAGGCTTGCTGGACGGTGATGGGTTGGATGAGATTTATCATGTAATCGAGTTAGTTTTGTTAGGGTTTGGTCCCTAGTATCCACTCTATTCTAAGATTGATGTTGCTATGACTTTGCTATGCTTATTGATTGTCACTAGGGCCCGAGTGCCATGATTTCAGATCTGAACCTATTATGTTTTCACGAATATATATGTGTTCTTGATCCTATCTTGCAAGTTGTAGACACCTATTACGTGTTATGATCCGCATACCCCAAGGTGACAATAATTGGGATTCTTTCTGGTGGTTACCGTAGTTTGAGGAGTTCATGTATTCACTAAGTGCTAATGCTTTGGTCCGGTTCTCTTTTAAAAGGAGGCCTTAATATCCCTTAGTTTCCATTAGGACCCCGCTGCCACGGGAGGGTAGGACAAAAGATGTCATGCAAGTTCTTTTCCATAAGCACGTATGACTATATTCGGAATACATGCCTACACTATATTGATGAATTGGAGCTAGTTCTGTGTCACCCTAGGTTATAACTGTTGCATGATGAATGCCATCTGACATAATTATCCATCATTGATCCATTGCCTACGAGCTTTTCACATGTTGATCTTTGCTACGTTACTTTGCCGTTGCCACTGTTACAATTGCTACAAAACTGCTACTGTTACTTTTGCCACTGTTACCGTTACTTCCATACTACTTTGCTACTAAATACTTTGCTGCAGATATTAAGTCTTTCAGGTGTGGTTGAATTGACATCTCAGCTGCTAATACTTGAGAATATTCTTTGGCTCCCCTTGTGTCGAATCAATAAATTTGGGTTGAATACTCTACCCTCGAAAACTGTTGCGATCCCCTATACTTGTGGGTTATCATTCATCTCACAAGAATAGCAGTTCCAAAAAGGCTCGGGCATTCATTGGCAAGGAAATGGATTCTGAAGCTGAATCTGAGGAAAATGAGGAAGAGGAGGAATCTGAGGAGTCAGAGTCTGGTGTGGCGAGCCTAGCTCTCACTACTGCTTTCGTCAGCAAGTCCATCTTCAACACTGAGGAAAATTGCTTCCCCAACACTGGTGACGACGGCGATGATGACTATGCTCCCACCTATTGCTTCATGGCAAAAGGTGCCAAGGTACTCAAATATCCCTCCTCTGAATCAAGTGAGGATGAATCTGATGAAAATCTCAAACCTAGCTATTCCAAACTTGCTAATATTGCCATAAAACAACAAAAGGCTTTGGAAAAGGTTCAAAATCTGCTAGACAAAAGCGATGATCTGTTGGGTGAGGAAATGAGTCAAACTCAAATTCTGACTGATAATCTTCAACGACTATAGTCTAAGTTTGATAATCTTCAAGGTCATCATGAAACACTCTTAGCCGATCATGAGAATCTTTCTTATGAATTTCTTCAGAGAAAGAAAGATCTTGAGAAGCTAAGGGTGAGTTATGAAGATCTTCAGAAGGAAAATGATTCATTACTTGCTCAACAGATCAGTTCCGCTCAGGAAGAATTTATTCCACCATGTTTGAAATGCATTGAACGTGAATCTGCTAATTCTTTTCCTGAGTTCAAATGCTACTATTGCTGCAAATTCTTCAACTATCTCTGTGGTCACAAATTCCTCATCTGAGGATACCACAAGTATCACTGACGAAAATGCAGGGTTGAAGGAATTGTATGTGACATGCATGTACAAAAGCCTCAAAGGGCATTAGACTCTTTGTGATGTGCTCAAAAAGCAGATCTTGAACATGAACCCTAGGAAAGAGGGTATTGCCTTTGAGAGGAAACTCAACGCTGATGGAACCTACTGGAAACCCGAGCAGTATCCCAAAACCACATGGGTTGCTGCAAAAGGACCTCCCATAGATCCATCCACTTTATCTGGCTTTACATGTGAATCTTCATATTCATCTGATGAGTCATTTGACTCCAACTATAAGCTGTTCAAAAATCAGAATGGTGAAGTATTTGCTAGATATGTTGGAACTAACTACAGGAACGGTCCTCCTATGAAGAAAATCTGGGTTCCCAAAAGGTTCCTTGAAAGTCTTCAGGTGAATGTCCTCATGACACCACCTGTGAAGAACAGGAACCCCAGATCAAATTCTTCATATGGATCAAAGTCCTCACATGGATCAAAGTCCTCATATGGATCAAATTCCTCATATGAGCGTCATCGTGCTAATGCTTCAGTTTCGCAGGGAAAATCTAAGACTTATGAATATGTGCATTATTCTTCAAATCATTATGTTCATAAGTCCTCGAAGAATTTCTCTGCTTATTCATATGCATACTCTAACCCCTCTTCTATGAAACGAAGTGCATTGGCTTCAATGCCACCTTTCTCATATGGAGCTCGCATAATGATGAACTCTTTGCCACCCCTCCAGATGTGGGTGGTGAAGAAAAAGAACTAATCTCTTATGCAGGGTTAGGTCTCCAGACGAACTTGAACGTCTGATGAATTTAGTGGAGACCTGAGAATGCTTGAAAGGACGCAAGCTAATCATGAAGAAATGATTTATTCATTTCTCATGTCCTCATACTGCTATATCTGTTGCACTATTTGATGAAATTCTATCTGATGAATTTGATGTCATATTCTTCACTCTGAAGTATATGAGTTCGTAAGTTGCAATAATTCATCTGCAGGATGAATCACCCAAAGCTACTGAGTGGGTCCTCGATAGTGGATGTACAAATCACATGACCGGTGACAAGAGCTCACTGATGGACTCTGCTTTATCTCCATCGCATCTGACGCATATCACCTATGCTGACAAAGGCAAAAGCAAGGTATTGGGTCTAGGTAGGGTTGCAATCTCAAAGGATCGACACATGGACAAAGTCATGCTTGTCGAGTCCCTTGGATTCAACCTCATGTCTGTCTCAATGCTTTGTGATCTTGATATGGTTGTCGTCTTTGGCAAA
This sequence comes from Thinopyrum elongatum, assembly GCA_011799875.1. Taxonomy (NCBI): domain Eukaryota; kingdom Viridiplantae; phylum Streptophyta; class Magnoliopsida; order Poales; family Poaceae; genus Thinopyrum; species Thinopyrum elongatum. The sequence goes on from CM022303.1 coordinate 619,014,051, forward strand.
TATCGCTGCTTAGTGCTCATGGAATCTGACAATTCCAAAGTCTTCGAAGGCTTTAGGAGAGGAGACTTGTATATTGTTGATTTCTCTGCAGGACCATAGCCTGCCACATGTCTACTTGCAAAAGCTTCAGAAGGCTGGCTATGGCATCGTCAACTCGGTCATGCTGGCATGAGGAACTTGCACACACTTGTGAAGAAGAAGCACGTCATTGGCATTGAGGGTGTAAAATTCCTCAAAGATCATCTTTGCGGGGCTTGTGAGGCTGGAAAGATGACCAGATCCAAGCACCCCTCGAATAATATCATGACTACCACTTGTCCTTTTGAATTGATTCACATGAATCTCTTTGGCCCTACTCATTATGCCACTCTAACAAATGCTGCATCTCTATATGGCTTTGTTATTGTTGATGATTATTCTCGTTACACCTGGGTGCACATCATCACTTACAAAACTGAAGTGCAGGAAGTCTTCAGATGATTTTCCTCAAGGGCCTCGACGAATTTCGGTGTGAAGATCAAGCATATCCGGAGTGACAATGGGACCGAGTTCAAGAATACTGGTCTTGATGACTATCTTGATGAACTTGGTATTACTCATGAGTTATCTGCCCCATACACTCCTCAGCAGAATGGCGTAGTGGAGCACAAGAACATGACTCTTGTTGAGATGGCTCGCACTATGCTTGATGAATACAAGACGCCTCGTCGCTTCTGGCTTGAGGCTGTTGATACTGCTTGCCACATCATCAACAGGGTATATCTTCACAAATTCTTCAAGAAGACCTCATATGAACTCCTCACTGACAAGATAGCCAATGTGAGTTATTTCAAAGTCTTCGGTGCTAAATGCTGGATTAGAGATCCTCATCACAACTCAAAATTTGGACCAAAAGCACATGAGGGTTTTATGCTTGGTTACGGAAAGGACTCGCACACCTACAGAGTCTTCAACACTTATCACAACAAGGTTGTTGAAACTGTAGATGTGCGGTTCGATGAAACTGACGGCTCGCAAAGAGAGCACCTACCTCCTGTGCTAGATGAAATGTCTCCTGAGGAATCCATCAAGTTAAAGGCTACTGAGGATGTCATACCCACTAAAGAATCTGCTGAAGAAGTGATTCCAGATCATGAAGAAAATCATGCTAGTGCATCTGAAGAAAATGTCGCTGAAGAAAATGCTCAGCCCAATCAAAGTCGTCAACCTGCTCATCCTCGTGTTGCAAATGAAGTGCAGATTGAGAAAATCATCGACGACATCAACGCACCAGGTCCTCTCACACGCTCAAAAGCTTCACATTTGTCTAACTTTTGTGGGCACTTTGCTTTTGTCTCTATCACAGAGCCCACCAAAGTTGATGAGGCATTTCTGGAGCCTGAGTGGATTCAAGCTATGCAAGATGAGTTACATCAATTCGAGCTCAACAATGTGTGGGAACTTGTCAAGCGACCAGACCCTCGCAAGCACAATATCATCGGTACTAAGTGGATCTACCGCAACAAGCAAGACGAAAATGGCCTAGTGGTGAGGAACAAGGCTCGTCTTGTAGCTCAAGGCTACACACAGGTTGAAGGAATTGATTTCGATGAAACTTTTGCACCTGCTGCTAGACTTGAGGCTATTCTCATATTGCTTGCTTATGCTAACCATCATAATATCATCTTATGTCAAATGGAGTGAAAAGTGCATTCCTCAATGGTAAGCTTGAGGAAGAAGTATATGTGGCTCAACCCCCAGGTTTTGAAGATCCTAAGCATCCTGACAAAGTCTTCAGACTCAACAAGGCCCTCTATGGCCTCAAGTAGGCCCCTTGGGCGTGGTATGATACACTGAAGGAATTCCTCATGAAGAAAGGCTTCAAACCCAGTTCACTTGATCCAACTCTTTTCACGAAAACATATGATGATGAATTATTCATGTGCCAAATATATGTTGATGATATTATCTTTGGCTATACTAACCAACGTTACAGTGACGAATTTGCCTATATGATGAGTGAGGAATATCAAATGTCTATGATGGGAGAATTGAAATTCTTCTTAGGTCTCCAAATTCATCAACAACGCAACGGCATCTTAATATCTCAAGAGAAATACCTCAAGGATGTTCTGAGGAAATTCGGCATGCAAGATTGCAAAGGCGTCAAAATCCCTATGCCCACAAATGGCCATCTATGCACCGATGAAAATGGTAAAGACTTCGATCAAAAGGTATACCGCTCCATGATTGGCTCTTTATTGTATCTATGTGCATCTAGGCCAGATATTATGCTTAGTGTTTGCATGTGTGCCCGTTTTCAAGCTACACCGAAGGAATCACACCATAAGGCTGTGAAACATATTCTTCGATATTTAGCTCACACTCCAACACTTGGATTATGGTATCCCAAGGGCTCGGCTTTTGATCTCATTGGATATTCTGACTCTGACTATGCTGCTGATCGAGTGGATCGCAAGTCAACATCAGGCACATGTCATTTCCTCGGACGATCCTTAGTATGTTGATCCTCAAAGAAGCAGAATTGCGTATCACTCTCTACTGCTGAAGCTGAGTACATTGCTGCTGGTTCTTGCTGTGCTCAATTGCTGTGGATGAAGCAACCCCTCAAGGACTATGGCATCAACATGAAGAATGTGCCACTCTACTGCGACAACGAGAGTGCCATCAAAATTGCTCACAACCTATTTCAGCACTCGAAGACTAAGCACATCCAGATTCGTCATCATTTTCTTCGAGATCATGTGTTGAAGGGCGACATCTCCATCGACCACGTGAAGACTGAAGAACAGCTGGCAGATATCTTCACAAAGCCCTTGGATGAGAAGAGATTTAGCAAGTTGCGATGTGAGCTAAATATCTTAGAATCTTCGAATGTTCTTTGAAGGGACACACATCCTAACACTTATGCAAATTGATGACTTAGATGTGCAACACACGAATAACGTTTTTCTTCAATCAATGAAGACTAACCCTCTAAGTGTGAAGAAATTAATGAAGAATCTGATTCTCAGAGCCCTACGACAATTTTACGCGGTATCTGAAATCATCATTCTTATACGGTGGGTCACGCCACCAACAAAAGTTGAAAATCTTCAAATTTGAGTTTTTCTTCATTTTTGCAAATTCTTCAAATTCCTCAACTTTGCAATTTCCTCAAACTTTTCAATTGGTGTTCTTCATTGACATATATATATATATATATATATATATATATATATATATATATATATATTTGAGTTTTCATTGTCCTCAACAGCATTCACTTATTGCTAATTCTTCAAGTTGTTTTTTTTCTTCTAAGTGAATGTGATCGGACCCATTCCCCCTCTATGCTAAACTCAACCCAATCTGTTCACAAATTCTTCATGTGCATTCTATTTGAAATCCGTTCAAAATCTTCACTATGTCCTTGACAGCTGAAGAATTTGCGAACGAAACCTTAAAATTTTCATATCTGAATTTTCGGCTGTTGCCGCTCAAACCGTTCCGCTTCCCACGATGGATTAAACTACTCACCCATGATCCCCCACGATCTCCACCTCTCAGTACGTGGGTGACACATGTCGATAGGATAGTAAGGGTCAGGGGCATGTTCGTCCAAAATCTTCGGGCGAGCAGGTTTTCACTGCGGCTATAAATACCCCTTGCCCCCCTCCGACCTCATTTACTCCGCTCGACTGCTGCTCTCCTCGCTCGAGCTCTCAGACCTAGTGCTGCTACTAACTTCCATCGCCGCCGGTGAGGAAGAGCTTCATTGCCTCGACCTTGTTGCCGTCGTACTCGCGCCGGCCGCGGAAACCTTCACTCCGCCGTCGCCGTAGCTGTCTCCCGCCGCCAAGTTAGGATGTGGGAGATCTGGACAGACGAACTTCCAAGTTCTAACTCCCAGTTCGTCGTGTTCTTTGTCAAGGGTAATTAAAATCTAATTTTACTGCCCTACTTTGATTCTTATGATTTTCACAAAATCCTCAAAAGGTGTTTATTCTTCAACTCCCCACTCCATAAGCACCGAAATGCTTCTATTCCTTGATTTGTTTCTCTAAGCTCTGTTTTTCTTCAAGATTCCTCAATTGTGTGGATTTTCTAATCAATACAACTCTTGAACCTAAGTCAAGAACGCTTAGTGAAATTCTTCAAGACTCCTATGGTTAAATTCCTCAAACTTGATACTTTTTGAAAATTTCTGAGAACGCATATGACCTCTCCAAAATTCTTCGCACCTATACTCTGTTCACAGGTACAAAATGTCTGCTGCTGAATCACTAGGTTCTCATCAACTTAACTCATTTGCAGTGTTCCTCGAAGAAAATTTACATACTTCCTCAGAAACATCCAAAGTTCAAAGTCCTCAAGTGAGGAAAATGGCAGATGGGAAGAGACCTCAGAAGGGAGGCAAGAGGCCTGAGACAAACACAACATTTGAAATCCCTGACGACATATATGATGAATATTACACACCAGATGAAGCTACTCATGGGAAGGAAAACAAAAATCAGCGCAAAGTACGCATATAGAGAATTGAGAGGAGATGGGCTAAGGAATGGAGGGAATACCGTTATGTAACTCCAAAGTACATGAAGAAATTCGCCGTAAACCCTCCATGTCCAAGACCTCCTTTGGCTGCTGGCCAAGTAGCTGATCCCACCAACGTCAGGCGTGGTAAGGATTTCCAAAGGAATGGGCTAAGCGCCAAGCCAAGCTTTCAAAAGTTGCTAAAGAAGTAGTGAAGAAATTCAATGAGGATTCTCAAGCTGCTGCTGCTGAGGCCTCTGCTAGCACAACTGCACCAAAAAGGGCCATTTTGAAGAAGTCTGCTGTGAAGAAATCTTCAAGCTCAATGCCCTCACGGCCAAGTTCTTCAATGGCAAAGTCCTCAGGGCAAAATCCTCAAGCAACTTCTTCAAAGGCTATGCCAATCCCCTCAGTTGCTTCAAAATCTTCAACTGCTGCCACAAAGTCCTCAACTCCTGTGCACCTTGCAATGTGTCAGTGGACTGCAGGCTTTTCTATTGCCTCGGGGGCTTCTGCATCATCCTCAGCTCCACCACAATCTTCGAGTGGTCCAACTTTGCTGAAGGTCAAGACCACTGCTGGACGCGGAAAGGGGCCAAGTCCTCACAAGAAGCAAGTGGCATTCCATGTCCCGTCTGATGATGATGATGAAGCTGATGATGAGGAATTGACTGAAATCATCAGAGACAGGCAAGAAAGTGCCGCTAGAGCCAAAGGCAGCTCTGTGCCTCTTATGTTGGATCCGAGGAAAATCCTCGATTTCATAGATCTATGGCATAAGGATCCTACCACTTCACTTCCTGACTTGAACCTCACTCCTGGTCAAAGTCATATGTTGACGGCCTTCATAAGTGAAGAAAAATGGAAATTTGAGAAGGCCAGACAAGTCAAGAAGTCCCAGTACAAGAAAGAGCGCTCTCTGAAGAACAATGTTCTAAATATGTCTCCTGAAGAACTTGTAAATATGCAAAAGGAAATCAGAGACCTCAGTGATGAATTTGACCGATACCATGCAGATTGGCTCGGTGCCAAAGTCAGATTTGTCAAGATAGCCAAGAACCTCAAGGCAGATGTTGCAGCACCATCGAACATTAAATTTCTCAAGGTGAAGCATCTGCTCAGCAAACTGAAGAAACTGAAAGTGCAGCTGATGAAAATCAGGCTGCTGAAGAAGCTACCAGGGCTGCTGAAGAAATTCCAGCTCCTGAAGAAACTGATAATGCCAGGGCGATTGCATCAGTCGTGCCTGAAGAAATTGCACCAACTTCATCTGCTCCTCCTGCAAAATCCTCAAAGGTGAAGAAAATCACTCTTCCTTCTGCATCAGAAGTGAAGAAAACGAAGGCCGCAGAGAAGGAAGCCGCAAGGAAGAGGAAAGCATCAACCTCTGTAGAGTCCTCAGCTCCGAAGAAAGTGAGGACTTTGACGAGCTCTTTCATGGGACCAATTGATGTTGTTCCAATTTCTATAGTGCCATCAAAGGAGCTCATTCCATTTGGTGAAGATTATGTCATTCCAGATGACACTGATGAAGAAAATCCTTCTGCTGCTTCTTCAGAACAGTTGGATGAAGAAATTGAAGTGGAATATATCCCTTCCACCCCATTGGTATCATCGCCTATGCCTCAGTTCACTGCTGAAGAGGCAGGCATTGAAGAAATTGAAGATGATGTGGATATTGGTTCAACATCTCCTGTGCTGAATGATGATTATTGGGAAAATCTTCACCCCAACTCACCATTGACCACACCTCTGCACCTAATTCCTCAGTCCCCTGTGCAAACTAAAGAAATTCAAACATGATCTAAAGGACGTCAAACTTCTCTTCATTCCATACATGAGGAAATTCCAGCTACGATAGCTGAAGAAATGGAGACTCAGACCGCTGCTGAAGAAAATGAAGCTTCAATTCCTGATTCAGCAGCTCCAGCGATTATGACACAAGAGGTTGTGAGACCATCAACTGCAAATCTTCAGCCCAAGCAACAAAATCCTCATGCAAAAAGGCCAAAATTCAAAGATGATGATTTCTTCGCTGAGCATCATTTCTTCACTGGTCTAAATCCATATGACTCAGCAAGACTTTGGCGCAAGAGGTTCTGGACTGCAAGCCAGATGAATTTCTATGCATCACTTCTGTTTGACATGGACAAGGTATTTCAGCACCGTCAAATTCCTCATGTGGATTTGGAGTCCATTCCTTGCTTCCAACCTGTCTTGAATGTTCTTTATGAAGCTGGGCTCCTAAATTTCTGTGCTGATATTTGCGATTGGAATGAAGAGCTAATTCTTCAATTCTATGCAACTCTGCACCTCACTAGAAATGTGGCTGATGTCAGCTCATGGGTGCTTGACTGGATGACTGAGAACACTCACTATAAAGCCCCGACCTCTAAATTGCTTCATGATGTTCTTGTCAGTCCTCCTGCTGAAGGCACAAGGCTGATCTATGAAGAATCTGAACTTCCAAATCATCTCATGCAAGTACTGATGAAGCCTTTGCGGCCAGACCAAGCCCCAAGGACCACCTTCCTAGTGAAGGATTTGCTGTATGTGCCAAGGACAATATACCGCATCTTAACCAAAACCCTTAGTCCAATCAAAGGCCACAATTCTGAAGAAGTTGTTGGCATCATGAAGAATCTGCTATTCAACATCATACATGGGATTCCCATTAACTAGCATGATTTCTTCATGAGGACTTTGGCAAATGTTGCACTGTCGCCGTTTGAATTGAAGCCCTATGCTCCTTGGATAATGAAATTCATCAGAACCAGGTCTTCAATTCACTACAAGGCAGGTTTTCAGAATCACCTCAGCTATCTGCCTCCCATTGAAGTCCTCAAAAGGACTATTTCTTTAGTTGATGAAAAAGGCAAAGCTGCTGTTATTGATGAAGGCACTCGTCCATTGGATGGTCAGTTTCATAAGGCTGCATCTTATTCAACCAATGATAACTCTGCAACTCAAGACTCTGCCGGAAAAGCCTCAAAGCAAAATCTTCAAGCCACTGCTCCACGAGTGATGACTGATCATGAGCTTCTTCTAAGTCTTCATCGGAAGGTCGATCGCAATCACAAGTGGGTCAAGCGTTAATTTGGCTCAATTCTTCAGAACATGACTGTCACTCAGAATACTGTGAAGAAGAACCACTACTATGCGCATGAAATCTTCGATCGCACTTGGGCCATACTTTCTCATCTCTACAGTGCTGAAGATCTCAAGCAGATGGACTTTCAGCAGAACTTTGACTGGGCTCATCCTCCTTCGAAGAAATTTAAGAAGGTCAAAGTTCCTTAGCTGGTCACCAGTTCATTTTCTTCATCGTGTGAGACGGATGAAGCTGAGGATCTCGACGACACTGTGGCAGGCCCTACATCGATAAACGACCCCGACAACGCTGGCGCTCCTCCATCAACCTCATGATGACATTCTTCAGGGGCGTTAGTCCTCATTTTTCGTCCCTTTTGGTCATTCGATGACAAAGGGGGAGAAATTTGAGTTAGTCTTCAAGCGGGTCTTATATATGGGCTGTTTTTTTTTCCGTTAAGTTACAACTCTCGCTCTTCTGAAGTGTTTGTTGGTTGAGTTGTAAACTTAAGTCCAATGGTGGTATGATACTTTTGAACTGCCTTCTGCATGCTTATTTCCTCAAGTACCTTAATGCACGCATGCTGAAATTCGTCAGACACCATTTTCCATCATGCATTTCAAATTCTTCATATTATATGTTAAATCACTAGTAGAAAAACTACTTTACGTGAGACATATTAGTCCCGGTTGGTAAATGAACCGGCACTAATGTGACCATTAGTGCCGGTTCCAACGGCTAGGTGGGCGGGCATCATTAGTCCCGGTTCGTGTTGAACCTCTAGTACCGGTTCGTGACACGAACCGGTACTAGAGGCTCACATTTAGTCCCGGCTTGTGTCATGAACCGGGACTAAAGGTTTTCCTATATAAACCCTTCATCCAGCCCATGATTGAGCTCTCGTTCTTCCCCTTTCCTCTCCTCTCCTCTCCGTTCTTCCCCAAAGCTCGAGCTCATCCTTCATTTTGCCCAAAATTTGTCAAGATTTGAAGGCCCCCCATCCATCCAAGTGGTCACAAAGGTTAGCAACTTTGTCCTTTTATCTCTCATTGTTAGATTAGCTCTTGCAATGCTATAAGTATAAGGATTTGTGGGTTTTAGTTTGGGAGTAATTATATGTGGTAGTTTATTTGATTTATATGCAATTTGAGCTCAAATTAACTCTTAGTTTGCATATATAGGTGTGGTTTACTTAGTGCCTTCCCGTCCCCATCCTAACCACCATCGATCGCCCGCACCGTCCCGTCGCCGGCACCACCTTGGTGAGCCTCCTGTTCTTATCTTTTTTATAAAAAAAATCATGTTTGTGTGATTTAGATATATAGTTACTTGTATAATTTTCTTACCCATACGTTGTTTGTTATACATAGTGGCATGGTTTTGATATCCGTCCCCGTCGGCCCTCGTCCGGTTTATGATTCAGATGTGGTATATTCTCTTTTATAACTATTTGTTGCATTTCGTGTTTATGACAAATTATGCCCATCAAGTTGACATAGATATTTTTATCTAGGAGGTACGTGAACCGGAAATTCCAACCGACCCTCTTGTCGAGAGGTTAAATTTAGTTGAAAAAGAAAACGAGTATTTGAAAGAAAAATTGAAAAGAATTGAAGAAGAGAAGATGAAACGAGAGTTGTATGTTGCCGATGTCGTCGATGATCACAAGATCAAGATGGAGAAAATGCACTTGAAGATTAGAAAGATTAGAAAATATGCCATTGATAGTGAGGCTTGGTATCATTATGCTGTTGGATCAATTGTTACCTTATTTGTGATCTTGATCGCATTTGTTGTTGCATTTAAATGCTTTAGCTAGAGAGTTTGTATGTTGTTTTATGAGAATAAGTGTGTATGAACTTTATGTATGAACTTGTATTAATTTGGTATTTTCGGTGTTGTGTAATGAAGATGAGCCGGCAATGGATGTACGATGACCGATGCTCTCCCCAGTTCGTTAAAGGCGTGCATACTTTTCTGATTGTGGCTGAGGCAAACAAGCGGGCGGATGGTTTTATGTGTTGTACATGTGCTGTCTATAAGAATGATCAGAATTACTCTAAGTCAAGAACCATTCACTTCCACCTGTTTGAGTCCGGTTTCATGCCCCACTATAATGTTTGGACCAAGCATGGAGAAAGAGGGGTGATGATGGAAGAGAATGAAGAAGAAGAGGATGATGACAGCTATCATGGCCATGGGTTCCCTGAATACGATGGTACAACAATGGGGGAAGAAGCTGAGCCAGCAATGCGGGAAGAAGCTGAAGAAGAGGCATCAGATGAGCCCGCTGATGATCTTGGTCGGGCCATTGCCGATGCAAAGAGAAACTGCGCAACTGAAAAAGAGAGGCTGAAGTTGCAGCGCATGTTAGAGGATCACAAGAAATTGTTGTACCCAAATTGCGAAGCTGACAAGAAAAAGCTGGGCACCACACTGGAATTGCTGCAATGGAAGGCAGAGAATGGTGTATCTTACAAGGCACCACACTGTTTGGATGATACCGACAGTATATATTTGGATAATTGTAAGAAGAATGTGTACCTGGGACATCGTCGATTTCTTCCAAGCAGGCATCCCGTAAGAAAGAAAGGCAAGCATTTCAAAGGTGAGGCAGATCACCGAAAGAAGCCTCACCACCGTACTGGTGATGATGTACTTGATATTGTCAAGGATTTAAAAGTAATCTTTGGAAAGGGTCCCGGCGGACAATCTGTTCCGAATGACGCTGACGGACGCGCACCCATATGGAAGAAGAAATCTATATTTTGGGACCTACCCTATTGGAAAGACCTAGAGGTCCGCTCTGCAATCGACGTGATGCACGTGACGAAGAATCTTTGCGTGAACCTGCTAGGCTTCTTGGGCGTGTATGGTTGGACAAAAGATACACCGGAGGCACGGGAGGACCAGCAACGTATGCATGGAAAAGACGGCATACATCAGGGTCGTGCCAGCTATGCTCTTACCAAAGAAGAGAAGGAAATCTTCTTTGAATGCCTGCTTAGTATGAAGGTCCCGTCTGGCTTCTCGCTGAATATAAATGGAATAATAAATATGGTAGAGAAAAAGTTCCAGAACCTAAAGTCTCATGACTGCCACATGATTATGACGCAACTGCTTCCGGTTGCATTGAGGGGGCCTGTACCGGAAAACGTTCGATTAGCCATTGTGAAGCTATGTGCATTCCTCAATGCAATCTCTTAGAAGGTAATCGATCCAGAAATCATACCAAAGATAGAGAATGATTTGGCGCAATGTCTTGTCAGTTTCAAGTTGGTGTTCCCACCATCCTTCTTCAATATCATGACGCACGTCCTAGTTCACCTAGCCGAAGAGATTGCCATTCTGGGTCCTGTATTTCTACACAATATGTTCCCCTTTGAGAGGTTCATGGGAGTCTTAAAGAAATATGTTCATAACCGTGCTAGGCCAGAAGGAAGCATCTCCAAGGGCCATGAAAATGAGGAGGTCATTGAGTTTTGTGTTGATTTTATTCCTGACCTTAAGCCGATTGGTGTTCCTGAATCGCGGCATGAGGGCAGACTGGGTGGAAAAGGCACGCTAGGACCAAAAGCAATAATATGTATGGACGGGCATTCTCTCACTAAAGCACACTACACAGTTCTACAAAATTCCTCCTTTGTGGCTCCGTATATCAAGGAACACAAGAATATTCTACGCTCCAAACACCCGGAGCAGTTTGACGACTGGATTACACGTGAACAGACGGGGGCTTTCGCTGGTTGGTTGTAGACACGTCTCATGCATGACGACGATGTTGAAGATGAGCTGTACTTGCTGTCCAAGTTACCATCTTCGAATATATTGACTTTCAAAGGGTACGAGATAAATGAGAATACATTTTACACGATCGCCCAAGATAAAAAGAGCACCAACCAAAACAGTGATGTCCACTTTGATGCAGCAACCAAGAGGGGAAAGGACACATATTATGGTTACATACTGGACATATGGGAACTTGACTATGGACGTGATTTGAAGGTCCCTTTGTTTCGGTGCAAATGGGTCAATCTGACAGGAGGCGGGGTAACGGAAGACCCGCAGTACGGAATGACAACAGTGGATCTCAACAATCTTGCATACGCAGACGAACCATTCGTCCTACCCAATGATGTGGCACAGGTTTTCTATGTGAAGGACATGTCTTCCAAGCCAAGAAAAAGAAAAGATAAGGAAGTGAATACATCATACGATGAGCCAAAGCGCCACATAGTTCTTTCAGGGAAAAGAAACATCGTGGGAGTGGAGGACAAGACAGACATGTCAGAAGATTATGAAAAGTTTCATGAAATTGCTCCCTTCACAGTGAATATTGACCCGAGCATCCAGTTAAGTGATGAAGATTGTCCATGGTTACGACGCAAAGGGACACACGCGAAGAAAGAGTTTTACACCCAAAGATCCCACTCTGGGATGTGACCGGCTTCACTGTCATCACTTTCTTCTCTAGTGAGTTTCCGGACTTATATATCTGGAAAGTCCCACTTCGGAAAAACCGGAGGGAATCTTTGTAATACTTAGGGTACTTTTGTGTGATTAATTTCTCATCAATATTCAACCCTTTCTGACATCATTTGCTATTTTTCATGCATTTACTAATTTTTTTGAGCTAAATGGCCTTGAAATTGAAAAGAACTACAAATGAACTCTGAAAAGGTTGAAAGTTGGCATGGTATCATCATTTCACCCACATAGCATGTGCACAAAAGTTGAGAGGGTTACGGCAAAAACTGGATGCACTTCGTGTACAAAATGGACAATCTCTTTCGAAGTATCAAGGTTTTGGGCTAAAACTCATCTGTTACAAAGGCATTTCATTTTTTTAAACTTATTTCAACTCCAGACTCTTTGTGCGTTCAGTATGCACCATTCAAAGCCACGTCATCATTTTTCAACCCTTTCTGACATCATTTGCTATTTTTCATGCATTTAGTGATTTTTTTGAGCTAAATGACCCTGAAATTGAAAATAACTACAAATGAACTCTGAAAAGGTTGAAAGTTGGCATGGTATCATCATTTCACCACAATAGCATGTGCAAAAAGTTGAGAGGGTTACGGCAAAAACAGGATGCACTTCGTGTACAAAATGGACAATGTCTTTCGAAGTATCAGGGTTTTGGGCTAAAACTCATCTGTTACAAAGGCATTTCATTTTTTTAAACTTATTTCAACTCCAGACTTTTTGTGAGTTCAGTATGCACCATTCGAAGTCACGTCATCAATTTTCAACCCTTTCTGACTTCATTTGCTATTTTTCATGCATTTAGTGATTTTTTTGAGCTAAATGACCCTGAAATTGAAAAGAACTACAAATGAACTCTGAAAAGGTTGAAAGTTGGCATGGTATCATCATTTCACCCACATAGCATGTGCAAAAAAATTGAGAGGGTCACGGTAAAAACTGGATGCACTTCGTGTACAAAATGGACAATCTCTTTCGAAGTATCAGAGTTTTGGGCTAAAACTCATCTGTTACAAAGGCATTTCATTTTTTAAAATTTATTTCAAATCCAGACTTTTTGTGCGTTCAGTATGCACCATTCGAAGCCACGTCATCAATTTTCATCGCTTTTTGACTTCATTTGCTATTTTTCATGCATTTAGTGATTTTTTTGAGCTAAATGACCCTGAAATTGAAAAGAACTACAAATGAACTCTGAAAAGGTTGAAAGTTGGCATGGTATCATCATTTCACCCACATAGCATGTGCAAAAAAGTTGACAGGGTTACGGCAAAAACTGGATGCACTTCATGTACAAAATGGACAATCTCTTTCAAAGTATCAGGGTTTCGGACGAAAACTCATCTGTTACAAAGGCATTTCATTTTTTTAAATAACCTAAGAATTACCAAATTGAATAAAATGATAAAACACAATAATATTAAATAGTAGCAAAAGAATCACTAAAAAATCTATTTTTAAAGTAAAGTTATTCACAAACTAGTGATTCACACAAATTTCAAATAATTTAAATTTAAACTATTCAAAATTGAAAACTACTGGCACTAACAGAAAGTTTATAATTTTTTACCTAAAGAAAAAAGATTCACAAAGAAACTCTAAATAAAGCAAAAAATAACTCAGAAACAAAAGAAAATAAATAAAGAAGAAAACAAAACAAAAATGAAAAATAAATAAATTTTAAAAAAGCCCGCCTATTGGGCCACAACGGCATGCATACGACTAGAAACCCAACCTGTAGTTGGGCCAGGATGGAGGCCCGCAAGGCCCAGTAGGCCCACTAGGGCAGCGCAGGTGAGGTAGGCCCAGAACGCCTGCATTAGAGAGGAGCTCGATGCAGTGCCTGCGTCGGGGCTTATAAACAGGTGCTGGCTCCCCTCAACTAGCGAGGTGGGACTAAACTTCCACCGCGCCCCTCGCGTGGCAGCGCGCAACCTTTAGTCGCGGTTGGTGGCTCCAACCGCGACTAAAGGCCCCCCTTTAGTCCCGATTGGAGCCACCAACCGCGACTAAAGGTGGTGGCCTTTAGTCCGAGTTGGAGCCACCAACCGCGACTAAAGGTGGTCGCTTCCCGCCGCTTCGGCTGGCCAAAAGTGACCTTTAGTCCCGGTTGGTGGCTCCAACCGGGATTAAAGGCCTCCGCATATATATACAACACTTGAATTTTTTTTCAGTTTCCCTCTGCTTTCTTCGACCACTACTACACAGAGGAGATCGCCGCCCCCGACGCACCGCCTACCCCGACGCCGTCGCCGCCCCCGACGCGTCACCCACGCCGTCGCCGCCCCCGACGTGCCGTGCGCCCACACGCTGTCGCTGCCCCCGTCGCGCCGCCCCTCATCGACCTCGCGCGCCATCGCCGTCGCAGTTGCCGTCGCGGACGACTCGCCTTGCCTCGCCGGCCGTCGCCCCGCTGTGAGCCCCTGCCGCCATGGCCGCCGGCCCCTCCCATCGGGCCCGCACACACACATGCATGAACACACACACACACACATTCTTATTTTTTGTTTTTCTGTTTTTTAGTTTTTTATACTTTTAGTTATAGAAATTTTAGATATATAAATGTTAGATGAATGTTTTTTAGTTTTTTATACTTTTAGTTAATTATAGCTAGATAAATATATGTTAGATATAAAAAATTGATGAATTTTGACATTTGATCCAATGTATAGCAATTAATATTTGCAAAAGTTGCATATTTTAATGTTGTATTTGCAAAAGTTTGTTATGTATTTGCAATTAATTAGTATATATATGTATGTACAATAGATTCTCTTAGTCCTTTATATAATAAGGGATTTATCAAGAATGCCCCCATTATGGATGTGCACAAGTTGATCCAATTTTTTTCTGATCTCATCTACGTACCCTTCTATATGTCACGTTGTCTTGTGTCAAAGTATTGAAGAAATCCATGGCTTCATCATTAGCCGGAAGTAACAGGCGCATGATGGTACGAAGCTCTCTAAAGTTGTTTTGGAACGGAGTTCCTGATAGGATAATTCGCTTTTTGGTACGAAGTTCAGCAAAGGCCTTCCAAATAGCGATATTTGGAAGGCTCTTGCTGAACTTCGTACCAAAAAGCTAATTATCCTATCTGGACTCCGTTCCGAAACAACTTTGGAGAGCTACGTACCATCATGCGCCTGTTACTTCCGGCTAATGATGAAGCCATGGTTTTCTTGAATCCTTTGACACTAGACAACGTGACATATAGAAGGGTAGATGAGATTAGGAAAAATATGGACCATTTTCTGCACATCCAAAATGGCGCCATTTTGTTAAATCCCTTAAAGGTTAAGAGAATCCGTTATGATTCTGAATCCTGTTCCTAGCCAGGGACTAAAGGTTCCTCGTATATAATAAATCACAATCCAAGCATTTAAAAAATGTTAAATTTGCATAGAATTTGTTCTCGACGTCAACGATGCCCGGCCCGCATCCTCGTCGTTGACCCATTCGTGAAGACGTCCTGCTTCAGAGGCGCCATGTCCGGGACTAGGTTCCGCCGGGCTGTCACTGGGAGGTGCTACCTTCAGGGGCACGCAACTTGGTGAGGAACCCGGGTCCTATCGTCGACCCGGAGCTTCTTTGGTGGTGGGCGCATGGGCCACATTCGGTGCGGAGGCTGGCGTCCCCCGCAGAGGTGGTACGTCACCGTGTCAGGGAGGAGGACGAGCACGTCCGTCGCTACATGGTTGCGTTGGACGTCAGGTTCTCCAATACCTGGTAGGTTCTTCAGGGATCTCACCCGAGCTATGATCCCGTGATCATTCCTTCTCTTTGGGTGTCCACCGCGAGTGATGTTAGCTAGTGATGTTATATATATGATCATATTCGAGATGTATTAGTGATAATACTCGAGATGTATTTTATATTATATTCGATAATATTCGAGACGATGTATTTGAGATTATATTATTCGATAATATTCGAGACGATGTATTCGAGATTATATTCGATGATGCATATTATCTGGATTATTCGAGATGTGATATATTACTGATATTATTTGAGATGGATATTATCTACTATGATTTAGTTTTTCCTTATTGATTGCATGCATTCTAATTTGAATACTAAATTGTTTTATCTTTCTTCTGGATTAGTTAAATAAAAGTTATGGACAATACCGACAGAGAAGGAGAAGAGGCCCTGTTCGAGATCATACGCTCCCCGAGACCAGATGAGAATGAAGAAGATGACGGCTCGCAATATCTGAACAATACCGGTGATGGTATGATGTTCGATGAAGACGAACGAATAGATGAAGTCCCGAACATGCATGACGAAGGAAATGTTGTTCTTCAAATAACAAAGACCGGCGAGGTATATTTATATAAGGCATCTGGTGATCATCACATGTTTTAATTGATTTGTATATATATTAACGAATCAATCTTTCTTCTTTTAGCCCTCCGGATCCAGCAAATCTTCTACAAGCAGTAGGGTAGTTCGAGGCCCGGCCAAAAAGTTGAAGGATGGCGTAAAGTACAACATCGATGCCATCAAACCTAATGGCGAACCTGATGAACCTAAGAAGAATGCGAAGAAGTTCATTCGTCAATGCGGAGTTATTGTCAGGGACCAAATCCTGATCTCCGTTCAAGAATGGAAAAAGCCAGCAAAGGGAGATCCAGATGTTACTTTTGTTGACCAAAGAGCAAAATATCTGCTTTGGGAATCGCTCATGTCACATTTCACCCTACCAGATCATTTGACAGATGCAGATCTGGAGAAAGTCAAGAACACTGCTCTTAAGAAGATGGCGATAGCATTCAACAACCACAAGAAAAATATATGGGCCGCGTACGTCAATGCAGGAAAGCAGACTCTAGAATTCAAGGGAACACTGGAGAAGGAAAGGAATCACTGGGACGCTTTCATGAAGTTCAAGGAATCGGAAGTAGCTCAGGAACGGTCGAGAAAAAACAAGATTAATGCCGCGAAAAAGCAGTGGCACCATAAGCTGGGGCCAGGTGGCTACGAGGTGGCCCGGCCTAAGTGGGATCTCGGTGAGCAAGAGATGATGGATGCAGGGGTCAATCCAGTTACATTGAGCTGGCCCCCCAGGTGCAGGACTTGGTTCTATGCGCATGGGGGGAAGTTGGACCCAAAGATACGTGAGGTTTTGGAGCGGGCTAGTCTTAAAGGAGCCGATGCAAATTTACTTGTTGCAATAGAAGAGGCTCGAACGGGGGTGTTCATGCCCAACAGAGAGAACGACAAGCTTACGCGCGCCCTGAAGAATCATGAACACCCGGGAAGAACACGAGGCAAAGGCGTTGTTCCGTGGTTTGAGGGGTTTGTGGACTGGAACGCCGACTACAGAAGCCGTGCGAGAAAGAAGCAGCAAGAGGAGCATAAGAGGAAGCTAGAGGAGGAGCAGAGGAAGTAGGAAGCAAACCACCTTCGCATCGTAGAATCAAAGCACACGGAGTTGGAAATCGTTTTCAAGTGGCAGCAGCAGCAGATCGACTCACTTAGCCAGGAAAGGGGGTCTCAGCAGCGGCAACAGCTAGCGGATCCAGCATTGGATAGCACCGTCCCATCCATGCCGAGAAGCAGCGTGGGTTCCGCCCCGGGCGATGATGCACTGCTGGATAGATACCATGTGGATGATATCATAGAGACGACAACTTGTGAGCTACACTTTAAAATGAAGAACATATCCATGAAGGTGGCGGACGGCTATGCTTATACAAATCCCCCTGAAGCAACCTTCCATTGCAATCCGATTCCAGCTGGCTATGCTCTTGTCGGGGTTGATGAAGTGCTGGCAGGATATTCGGGGCTAGAGCTTGACATTCCTGGAGGTGACGACGAGCGCACATTGGGAGAGGCCGTACATCATATCATTCTATGGAGAAAGGATTGCATCGTCTTTCCAAGGCCACCGACACCGCATCAGCCGGCTCCTCCTCTAAGTCTGCCGCTGCCTCAGCAGACTCCCGCTCCTCCAAGTCCGCCATCGCGTCAGCAGACTCCTGCTCCTCCAAGTCCGCCACCGTGTCAGCCCACTCCTCCTCATTCAAGTCCGGCACCGCGTTAGCCGACTCCTCCTCCTCCAAGTCCGACACCACATCAGCCGACTCCTCCTCCAAGTCAGGCACCACGTCAGCCGTCTCCGCTGCCTCAGCAACAGCGAAAGAGAGGCGCCGCAACTACATCGGCTAGCGGTACAACAGGAGGCAAGAAATATAAATTTGGTCCAAGCCTCAAGCCTCTTCCGAGGTTGCCTTACCACCTGACTGACGAGGAAAATGAAGCCGAAGTGCAAGCCCAAGTGAAGGCCCATTTTGGACCGAAACCGCCCCCGCCGCCAGAGGAGAAAGTACCTAAGCATGTCATTTAACACTTTATTGATATGGCTGAACACAGCCGTCAAGCATAGGGACTCAGACTATGAGCGCCAAATCAAGAAGTCATATCAAGCACACAAAAAGAAGGAGTCGAGCTCAAGCTCGAGCCAAGCAGCTAGCAGAAAATGCGGGAAAACTGTTCCCTAGCTGGGAGAACAGGCAGCGTAATCGACCCCCCCCCCCGCTACAAACACATGTGAGTACCGCCGATCAGCAGCTAGTAATAACTGACGATCATATAAGGCAGGCTAAAGAGGCCGGTGTCACTGTAGAACAACTCCTAGGCATCGAGGACTTAAAAATGTTTACAGAGAAGCAACTAAAATGGAAATATGTCCGCGGCCAACCTATGGTCAAGCCTGAGTAGATCCCGCTTCTATCAATGAGAATGTATGAATTGCATCAATGTTACCTGAGAGAAGTAAAGACTACCGATCGAGAGTCCCTCATGGTGAACGTCGAGGCAGAGTATTACTACCATAAAAAAGATTTGTGGGTTGAGTTTCAAGAAATGTTTCAGTTATTCAATCAAGATGCACTCGACAAATCTATCATCAGTTGCTATTGTCTGTAAGCGTCTTTCTGTAATTTAAGTCTCTAGCTAGCTGTAGTTCTCGTTCATTACCTGTAATTATCCTCACTATATATTCTTTTCTATGGTATTATGCAGAATGAAGATGTATGAAATGAAAAAAGCTGGACGCTATGGCATTGGGTTCATTGACCCAAATACCATTAATGAAGAGACATGGACGCATCAATGGGAACGAAAAGACACAGAGAAAAGCTTGCTAGAGTTCTTGGTGCGACTAAATACCCAACCAGAAATACTACTTCCTTACAACTTCGGGTGAGCTAGTGATACTGTCCTATACTACAAATTCTGTTTTTGCTTACTAGATGTTAATATGTGTAGTTGATGAGTTATGTACATGCCCGCTTAATTATACAAACATGTGCGCATGCAGTTTTCACTGGATCCTGCTAATCATTAAAGTTGATGAGGGAAAAGTTCATGTACTGGACTCACTACTTAAAGACGTTAATGACTACGCAATCGTGAGGGGGATGGTCGACAGGTAATTTCAATC
This sequence comes from Thinopyrum elongatum, assembly GCA_011799875.1. Taxonomy (NCBI): domain Eukaryota; kingdom Viridiplantae; phylum Streptophyta; class Magnoliopsida; order Poales; family Poaceae; genus Thinopyrum; species Thinopyrum elongatum. The sequence continues at coordinate 619,033,598 of CM022303.1, forward strand.
ATTATCGAACTATATGTCGGCCTCTTTAGTTCATTTCCTGATATCAACTAATTAATAACTCCTTTATTCATTTTCTTTGCCGGCGGGCAGGGCTTGGGAAAAGTTCATCAAACAGGTTGAAGGCCAATGGAAACAAAATCTGAAATGGTGTCGACCCAAGGTAATTAATTAAGTAGTACTAGCTAGCTACCATCTCTTTAATTCTAGTTTCAATACCATTATCATGCTTGATTGATTATTATCTGATTGAATTCTATTCTCGTAAAGGCCCTGAAGCAGGCGCCGGGGAATAATTTATGTGCATACTACATTTGCGAGAACATTCGCATGATGACGTCCGAAAGGAGCAGAAATGATAGACACCGATGGGTACGTTTGCTAGAATACTATTCACAATTTTTACATCATTATCTAATATATATACACACAACTAATACATGCATATTGATCTACTTCTTTAAAGATGAAGGAGATGCGGGATCTGCTCCTACCAGAGAATCGTGTACGAGCAATTCAAGAGGAAATAGCGGGATTTTTGCTCGACCATGTCATAGATCCCAAAGGAGAATTCCATTACAAGCTGTAATGCCTCCATGTAATGATCTACAAATTGTAGGAGAAATTGTATATACCAAATTGTATATATATATATATGTGTATGTGAATGGTCATGCGAGAAATTCGATGATATATATATGATCAGTTCTACGAGAAATTCTATATATATATATATATATATATATGCATAACGTGTACAATATGTAGTAGCGTAAATTATGTTTGAAATGAAAAAGAATTAAATGGAAAACACAAAACTAAAAGGAAAAATAAACCATAAACCCAAAACCCCTAAACCTTTTAATCCCGGTTGGTGTAACCAACCGGGACTTAAAGCCCCCAGCCCCCCGGCGCGGGCTCGTGCCATGTGGTGGGCCTTTGGTCCCGGTTCATGACGAACCGGCACTGAAGGGGGGGGGGTACCTTTAGTCCCCACCCTTTAGTGCCGGTTGCAAAACCGGCACTAAAGGTCCCTATGAACCGGGACAATAGCCCGATTCTGCACTAGTGAATGCGTGAGTGGATTACAAGATATAAGGGGAGATCTCCATGATTTTATTCTACAATGTGCATTTGCAGTCAAAGCAAATTCCTCAAATATGCACATCTTCAGGGGGAGTTCTTCTATATCTTGCAGTCAAATTCCTCAATATCAATATTTACACCTCATATGTTTATCCCCGTTGAAAACTTAACCTATTTGTCATCAATCACCAAAAAGGGGGAGATTGTAAGTGCATCTAGTGCCCCTAAGTGATTTTGGTGTATTGAAGACTTATAGGTTAAGGGACTAATGTGTTTGTGAGTGTACGTAGGTTGTATAAGTCTTGGAGGAGTTTGATATTTCCAAAGAAAGTCGACCCCTAAAAATGAATGTCTTCATTTGAAGACTTTGGTTTTCTTGAAGACTTTGAAAATGAGGAAATTGGTGTGACCTTGAAGACATTGATATTGATGCGAGGATTATGAAGCGTGAAGACTTTTGTTTTCGTAGTTTCATTTTCTCTTTCTTGAGTCATAGGAAACACCGTACTGTTAAAGGGGGTCGAGGTAAAACTAAGGAAACATTTCCAAGTGATGCTCATCTCAAAGCCTACACATACCCAATCCTTCGAGTGAAGCCTTTGGAAATCTCATACAGTTCAGTCAATTTCTTCAGTGATAGAGAAGAAGATCTTATGTTCTCTGAGGAATTTGTTCTGACTGAGGAGTTCAGAATTCGCCAGTGCGGATTGCCTACAAGTGAGGAACATGATAGCCCTGAGGAATTTGAGAGCTCAAATTTTCGACTGTTGCTGTGCTACGCGCCAGCTGTCCCAAATATCTTATCCACCTAACGGTCATATCATTGAAGGGCATTTATGTCTTATCATGTCGGGCTACTCCCCGGCTATAAATAGCCGCCCCCTACAACCACTAGTTGGTTGGCTGCTCCGAGAGAAACTGACACTTGTCATTTAGAGCATCCCATCCTCCGAGGACTTTGAGAGAAAATCATCAGTGAGGAAAAACCCAAAACCCAAACACCTACAACCCAAAGTGATTGAGCATCACTGAAGAGATTATTCCTGTGTGGAACCGACGCTTGTTACCTTTGAAGACTGTGCATCTTCCAGACGGTTAGGCGTCATGGTCTAGAGCATCGAAAAGGAATTGTGGATCACCGAGTGACCAAGTCTGTGAAGGTTTGGAAGTCACCTGAAGACTTACCACGAGTGATTGGGCGAGGTCTGTGTGACCTTAGCTCAAGGAGAATACAGTAAGGACTGTGTGTCCTGGGACTGTATGTCCTTTGGTTTAAATACCAAGCTGCTCCAACCAGACGTACAACTGTCACTGCAGTTGGAACTGGTCTACCAAATCATTGTCTTCACCGAGCTACTGGTTCCATTTCCTCAACCCTTTTATTTCCTCGCTCATGTGTTGATGAAATTGATCATTACTGTTTGAAGACTTTGACTGAAGACTTTCTCAATTTCCTCAATCCTATTTCTTCAGTCATCTTGTCTTCTGCCTGCTTATCCTGTTTACATGCTACCTGTGCTCTGTGTATGTTTCATTTGATCATGATAACTATGCTATTGTCTTGTTATGCATGCACCTGAGTACTTATTCCGCTGCTTGTAGTTCGTCGCGTAGGAAATTCCTCAAGTAGTATTTCCTCAGTGACAAATTCATAGAAATCGCCTATTCACCCCCTCTAGTCGATATAACGCACTTTCAAGTTGTATGTATGAGTCTGTTCGATGGTATTTCGTATGTCGGATATTTTATGATGTTGTGATGCTTGAGACTATTTTATGCCACTATGTATGAACTATTTGTGATCTTTAGTGTTGAACTATTTGTGACTGAAAAATTGTCAGACAAATGTTGAACAAATTGTGACTAAAATATTGTCAGCTATATAGCAATGTTGTTTGTTTAGTTATCTACTTTGTCTAACATGTTGCTTGTTTTTTGTTTTGCAGAGATTTCAGCCCTACCGCCAGAGACAGTGGCGGTAGGGTGTGGTGGCCTACCGCAAGAGACAGTGGCGGTAGGCCCTGGAATTCACTCGCAGCCTCAGACACATGTCTGATGGGGTGCGACATGAAGGACCCCTACCACCATAGCCTGTGGCGGCCTACCGCTAGAGACAGTGGTGGTAGGCCCTGCATATCACGCGCAGCCTCAGACACATGTCTGATGGGGCGCGACAGGAAGGACCCCTACCGCCATAGCCTGTGGTGGTAGGGTGTGGTGGCCTACTACCAGAGACAGTGGTGGTAGGCCCTGCATATCACGCGCCGCACCAGACACATGTCTGATGGGGCGTGCACACCTACCGCCATAGCCTGTGGTGGCCTACCGCTGGAGACAGTGGCGGTAGGGGTCGATCCCTGCAAAACAAAACAAGCAACACTACTGGAATCAGCTTCTTTGCCGTCCACCATGGCGGACGACAAAGGCATAGATCACGGACGGCAAAATGCTTTGCCGTCCGCTAGCGGACGACAAACTGTCCGGATGAAAGCCTGCCAGCAACGGCCTTCTTTGCCGTCCGCTTCTTAGAAACGGACGGCTAAGGATTACGCCGTCCGCCATCCGAGGCCAGCTGACGGCAAAGACAGCTGACGGCAGTGCGGTGGCGTGAGAGCCGTTAGGGGGTTAACGGCGCTCTTTGCCGTCCGCCAGCGGACGGCAAAGAGTCAAAGATCTTTGCCGTCCGCTGGTGGACGACAAAGAGCCCAGCTAGGCAGCACTGGGAAGCTGCCACGTGTCCAGATATGCCGTCCGCCAGCAGATGGCAAAGAGGTTTGAATCATTGCCGTCTGCTGGCAGACGACATAGATGGTCACTTTGCCGTCCACCAGCAGACGGCAAAATGACCAAATAGGCAGCCAGTGTTCCCAGTTTGCACAGGTGACTGCCATGTGTCCTCTTTGCCATCTGCTAGCGGACGGCAAAGAGGCTATATATCCCCTGTTTTTATTTAAATCCCATTAATTAGACATGGTTTCAAACACAGATATACATGCATACATATCCAACATATCCAACAGCATGTCCAACAACATATTTCATCCAATCCAACAACATAGTTCAACAAAGTCCAACATATCCATATATACATAACCAGAAACAAGTTTCCAACAACATATCCATATAGACATACATATCCAAACAAGTTTTCATAAACCACAAGGACGCACCACAAGAATAGTACACTCCATGAATCCAAGCTTCCTCATGTAAAGCAAATCTGCAAATTGGGAAAGATGAAAGTTAGAAGAAGAAGAAGAAGAAGACTAGTTAGAAGAAGAAGAATATTATGCCATTTTTGACATAAGTAAGCTAATTATAGTTCTTTATTGAGCTAACCTAGGTAACTAAGCATATTAGAGCTAATTTAGCATTTTAGAGCTAACTTAGAGCTAACTTAGGTCATTTTGGAGCTAACTTAGGTAAAATTGATCATTTTGGAGCTAATTAGGCTTATTATGTCATTTTCGAGGAAAATAAGCTAACTATATGACATATATGAGGTTACCAAGACTGTTATGCCATTTCAAACCTAAGTAAGCTAATTATGCCATTTTTTACATAAGTAAGCTAAGTGTATGTCATTATTGAGCAAACCTAGGTAACTAAGCATATTAGAGATAACTTAGGTCATTTAGGAGGAAACAAAGCTAAGTATAGATCATTTTGGAGCTAAGTAAGCTAATTATGTCATTTTGGAGGAAGATAAGCTAAGTCTAGGTCATTATGGTAAGCATTTTGGAGGAAATAAAGCTAAGTCTAGGTCTTTATGCATTTCGTAAGCAAAACACTAGAGAAAACTTACCGTCATCACGGAGGTGAAGGATCTTCACTCCTCCTTCTTCTCCTTCTCCTTCATCATCCTGATGCGCTTAGAGCGGTGAGGCAGTGGGATGTACTCTTCTACCACAATTGGCATGGTCCTGTCGCCCAGCTGTGGGATCGTCGGCGTCACCACCATCGCGAGGTCATTGTCAGGCACCACCACCATCACGAGGCCATCTTCAGGCACCACCATCACTAGGTCATCATCAGCCACCACCATCGCTTGCCCGTCGTCAGCCACCACCATCGGTAGGTCATCGTCAGCCACCACCATCGCTTGCCCATCGTCAGCCACTACCATCGCGAGGTCATCGTCAGACAGAATAGGCTGCACCTCCTCATCCCTACCCTGCTCCTCTTCTTCCCCACTCCGTTCCTCCTCATCCTCTATGCTGCTTTTGCTGTAGCCAGAGTCACTACTGCTTTTGCTGTAGCTAGAGTCGCTGCTGCTTTTGCTGTAGCCCGAGTCGCTGCTGCTGCTCCCATTGCCTGACCAAATGCAACAAAGTTTTTTTAACTATCCGTGTGAGACAAAGCCAAATGGTGAGGAAGAAGCGGCAGAGCGTACTGGCATCGTCATCGTCCTGATAGCGCATGCGGCACATAGTCATGTTGAACACCTTCACGGTGAGTGTGGCGTTGCCGTCGTACCTGAGGACAAGGAAGTACCCGTGCCGCAGGTCGTAGGCACGGATGAACTGCTCCCAGCCACGACACAGGTACATGTGGTCATACCTGAACACCACCTCCACGTCCCACAGCCTGCGAAGCCCGCTGCCAGCCTGTCGCAGCTTCACATTCTTTGGCCGATGGCCGTCCAGCATCTTCATAAAAGTGTCAGGCAGCCTCTGCAGTGTGGGTCAAGCAGTGATGTAGCAAACAGCAGAGTTATGATAAAGAGATGGGTGAAGGGGAGATCTCTCCTTTTATATACCTGCCTCCTGGAGGAATTCTCAAGTATGATCGTGAAGAACTCGAAACCTTCCAAGTCACACTCCGGTGTGGCAGAGCGCAGCCTGCGGTGGCGGCCTACCCCCATCTCTGATAAGCAACAGAAGAGACCAATTACTACCCTTACAACATTATCATACAACATTACAGCAGAAAAAGTTTTGAGCAGAAGATAATCAACTACACCAAGTTATCATTTCACATTCAAAAAGCAATGCACTTGTGGACATTTATGATGGCAACAACTAGAATCATATCTACTATAAATGGACCATATCTATAAACACAGCTAGAACCATATTTGATAAATGGACCATTTGCATATCTACAGAAACTTGGCCCTAATCCAACTTGGCTCTAATTCAACTCTATCATATTTGATAAATGGACATAGTTGGAACAGAGCCAAGTTTTTAGACATGAAAGAAAACTGAGAAAAAAAAGCAATGCACTTGTGCTCAACAACATCAACAACACTTATAAATATGCAAATGCATGCATGTTTATAGATGTAACCCTTTCGAACGGGAGACGGATAGTGGTCACGCATACTGATGATTGAAGACACCTATAGCAAGTGTTAGGTGGTTCGTTGGCGTCGATGGAACCCTAAATAGCAAGTGTCATCGGTGCGAGATACATGTGGCGCTCGGCGTTGAACACTAGATCCACATCCCACAAGTGAAGCCGGCGCCCGGCGTCCCGCAACAATAGTTCTGGTGGCCGATGATGGTCGAGCACCTTGGCGAATTCGCAATGGTGTTCAACCGCCATCGACGCCGAGAACTATTGCTGTGGGACGCCGGACGCCGGTGTCACTTGTGGGACGTGGATGTAGTGTTCGACACCGACGGCCACATGTATCTCACACCGACGATACTTGCTATTTAGGGTTCCATCGACAACGACCCCCTAACCCGCTCGTCCCCGGGTAAACTAAATAGCAACTACCATCGGTGCAAGTTACATGAGGCGGTCAGCGTTGAACACTAGATCCACATCCCACAAGTGAAGCCGGCGCCCGGCGTCCCGCAACAATAGTTCTGGTGGCCGATGACGGTCGAACACCTTGGCGAATTTGTCTGGCAGCCTCTACGATGAGGATTAAAGCCAAGTTTTGAAATTTCAAACAACCAAACCGACTTGAGTAAGTTTGGGTGTTTCAAGTTTCAACACTTGCCTTTTAATCGTCATCGCAGAGGCTGCCAGACAAATTCGCAATGGTGTTCGACCGCCATCGACGCCGAGAACTGTTGCTGTGGGACGCCGGACACCGGCGTCACTTGTGGGACTTGGATGTAGTGTTTGACACCGACGGCCACATGTCGGGGTCGGGGTGTCGTGCCGGGGTGTCGTGTCGGGGTCGGGGTGTCAAGGTGTCGGGGTCGGGGTGTGGTGTCAAGGGGTCGGGGGTCGGGGTCGGGGTGTCGTGCTGGGTGTGCGGGGTGTCGGGTGTCGGTCGGGTCGAGGTATCTTTTTTCCTTTTTCTTCTTTTCTTCTTCTTCTTCTCCCCTCCTCTCCTCTTTCTTCTTCTTCTTCTTCTTCTCCTCCACTTCTCTTTCTTCTTCTTCTTCTTCTTCTTCTTCTTCTTTTTCTTCTTCTTCTTCTTCTTCTTCTTCTTTCTCCTCCTCCTCCTCCTCCTCCTCTTCTTCTTCTTCTTCTTCTTCTTCTTCTTCCTCTTCTCCTGTTTCCTCTTCTTCTTCTTTTCTTCTTTCTTCTTCTCCCTCCTCCTGTTCCTCCCTCCTCCTTCTACTTCTTCTTCTAAACTAAAACTAAAACTAATCTAAAATAAACTAAACTATAACTAAAACTATAACTAAAACAGAAACTAAACTAAAAGAAACAAAAAGAAACTAATTAAACAAAAAAAAGGGGAGGAGCTCACCTGGTGGAGGGGGCGGCCGGACGCCTGCGGCGGCCGCTGGAGGAGGCGGCGACCCGGTGGAGGGGGAGGCCGGACGGCAGCGGCGGGACGGGGCAGGGACGGCGACGGGGCGGGGACGGCCGCGGCGTGGCTGCCCGACGTGGAAAAAAAAAAAGAAGTGGCTGGGGCCGCGATGGAGGTCGGGGAGGGGTGCGGGGCGGCGGGGCGGCCGGCTACGCCGGACGGGGTTCGCGGCGGCGGCGCGGGCCGGTGTGGGTGGGGGATGGCGACGGAGGGGAGGGGGCGGGGGGGCGGGGCGACGTGGAAGGGGCGGCGGGGGTGCGGTGGAGGTCGGGGGCGCAGGGGAGGGGTGCAGGGCGGCGGGGCGGCCGGCTACGACAGACGGGGTCGGCGGCGGCGGCGCGGGTGTGGGTGGGGAGGAATGAGAGAGTGGAGAGAAAATAGGGGGGCGGGACGGCCGTTAACGTACCCGCCTCTTTGCCGTCAGCCAACGGTCGGCAAATTTCTATGCCGTCCGCTTGCGGACGGCAAAGAGGTGGGGCCGGTGGGCTTGAGTTGGTTAAACAATAACTGGACCCACCCACCTCTTTGCCGTCTGCTAGCGGACGGCAAAGATTCTTTGCCGTCAGCCAGCGGACGGCAAAGAACAGGCTGATGGCAAAGACTTTGCTTGCCATGAGCCACATCTTTGCCGTCCGTTTTCTTATGGCTGATGGCAAAGACCTTATTTGCCGTCAGCAAGCGGACGGCAAAGAATTAGCAGACGGCAAAGAAGTGGATTCCAGTAGTGCAACAAGTTTGAGATGGCAAATGAAAAACAATGTGTATATTTTCGTTGTCAGATAATTGAAAAATGACCAACATATATCATGACAAAAATGACCAACATATATCATGACTTTGTTGCACAGGGCAAAATGAAAAATTAAATGACATGCAACACCCGGTACTTAGTTCAAATGACATATATCATGTCCGATAACTGAAATAAGAAGTAACACCCGGTACTTAGTTCAAATGACATATATCATGTATGATAGTTCAAATGACACACATCATTTCCAAAAGTTCAAATGACCAACATCATGCCGGGTAGAATCCTAAGCATAAATTCTCTACACCGAGAAAATGCTCCTGAACTTTTTGATACGCTCAATTTGTTCATCACGCTCTGGATTTGGCCTGAGTCGAATATCATTGGGTCTAGCCCAATATCCTAGCACATCCTTCACGCCGCGGAACCAAGACCATTGAGCACATCGGTTCATGTTTGACATCATGAAAACATCAAACACTAGTTCAACATCAAACATTAGTTCATCATCCTGTTCTTCCTCTCTTAGAGCACCCCTCATTCACGGTCTTCTTGCGGCGACGAGGAATCGGGTTTTGGAACGGTGACAGGCTGAATGGATCCGCATGAGGGTGAGAAACCCTTTTTGCTTGGGAAACCGGTGGTGCATCCATCATTTGTGACATATTCATCTCTTCTGGGGCTTCTTCGTCCTGCAAGTCCACCTCTTCCTCCTCAGATTCACCGGAGTCGCTGCCACCACCGGCGTGGCTAGTAGTAGCACCGGCGTGGCTAGAAGAAGCGACGGTTCCACTTGCCTGCACCATCGATGTGCTCGGAGCATGCACATCAATGGCACCCCAGGCTTGCGCATCCAAGAATGGTGACTAGCTCCCGGCAACGTTTCATGAAACACTGCAGCAGCAACAACAACAACAACACACATACAAACATTTTTAATGCAACACATAATGATTTGTGAAGTAAAAAAAGAGTAAGGACTTCGAGTGCTTACTTTCACCGTTTCCCTCAAGGTAGCATCCGACTCCGGAGTCCCGGGGTTATGGATTAGTGCATTCGAACCTTCGATGATACTTCTATTGAGCTCAAAGGTCTGAAAATTCAACGTAAGCTCGAAAGTTTGCACAATCAAGATAATATCAATCCACTCTCCAACTAAGTTCACAAGACTTACCACTCTATCAGTCAAGGGCACATACTCTCTGTGAGAACCTTGTGTACTTCTCACAATGGCATCGTACTCATCGTCCGATTCATTGTTTGCATCATGGTCTGCGAGATCTGCGTCGGTCCACCTTGGCCTCAAACGCACCCGAAATCGCCTCCCATTGTCATACCACTTTAGATGAGTTTCTTTGTAATCCCTCATGCCTGTCAAAGTCATGTCCATCTCTCTAGAACTGAGCCTCTGCATCCACATCTCGACATACCTAGCATGGTGTTGTCCCCACTCAACCACATTCTGATTATTCCTTCAGTTCTGACTGCAAAGAACGACAACAACAAAGCATAAGAAAAAATTTGAAACCTTGTATTGTTGGTTTAGGGTTGTAGGTAACTCACTTGTGAAGCTCAAGTCCACCAGTGCTTGCTGGCTTCGGTGGGGTGCGTTGCCCCATACCAAATTGCAAGGCCACTCGATGTGGTAGATGCCACTCGACAGCATAAATGCATGTGAGAGGGCACCTGATCCGCCAAAGATGGGCGTTCCTAGTACACATCTGGTTCAATGTGAAACCCCTATCTGCCTCGTAAGGCCTCCAGTTAACCTGTGAAAGAGCTAGTTAGTTCGTCCAATGCATTTGATGAAAGCTTAGAGAAAATAATGAATCGGTATACCTGACGATATGTGAGGCTGTCCATCTCATTGATGATGTTCTTGTACAAAGACTTGTTCTTGCTTCCAAAAAATTTAACCCTGTCCCAAGAGAATGCCATGGTGGGGAGTCGAAAAACATCTTCTTCTTCATTAAGGCCTACCCACACATGCGGTGAAGGATGCTTTTCAGGACGCCCAACCGGCAAACGCTCCCTCATCCAGACCGAGTGGCCCCAAATACATTCGCCCATGCATGGATTCTTGGTGGTTTTCCTACATGTGACGTCGAGCTGCAAAACAACAATCAAACTATGATTTCCTTTGAAAACTAACAATCAAAATGCTGAATGGTTGTAGGTAGTCCAATTCTTTTCGCAAAAAAAGAAGAAGAATATGTAATACAATTCTGTTTGAGAACTTGAGATCCGTTATTTTTGACACACTTGGCCTGTACCTAGGACTACTACTTGGTTACATCCTCCTAAGAATATTTATCAAAGTTCACCTAGTAAAATGTACTAGTATATAATTCTGCACTAGATGTCTTGTATGATCCTAGAATGACATTTATAAGAGTTGGAGGAGTGCTCTTTGTAGGAATTCATGAAAACATACTACCATGCTTAATGAATATTTGCATAACTTGTTACCTGACGGTATAAGTAGGCGAGCCCAGTAGACCCCCAGCTGTACTTCTCGTCCTAGTCGGCCAAGAAGTCAAGAAACATCCAAGGAGCAACGTCTCCAGAGCAGTCTCCAAAGACCACCTGTGATAGGAGGTGCCACACGTACGCTCGTGCATACTACTCCACGGTCTCCTCATTGGCATCTGCAGGGCATCCCGACCTATGTGTCTGGAGACAAGGGAATGGGACGCTGTTTGTCCTGTTGTCAGGCCTTCCCCGGACACTAAGAGAGGTCGAGCAGTCACCGATGAGAGCGGTAACCCTCGCATGCCAGTTCTTGCTATCCACTCATCTGGTGAGAGCCTTGCCGTCAATGGGAAGCCCGGTGATTATGGCAAAGTCCTCCAACATCATCGTCAGCTCGCCACAAGGGAGATGAAAGTTGTGTGTCTCCGGCCGCCAACGATCAACCAGGGCAGTGAGAGCTGAATGGCACATCGACGGCGCCACGCGCTTGAAATGAAGAACAAACGGTAGGAGCCCGGCACGCTCAAAGTACGGTTCGTAGCGCACGTCATATTGCATTGGGTTTTCCGACGTGTGGCTCCTAAATCGCACTACAGCAAGTTTCTGTAAAAATTGAAGAAATATGTCAGAAGCTTCCTTTATTAAAAAAACAATAACATGAAAATGTCAAAAGAAAGTATGTCAAAATTGTTACCTCTCCACGCTTGATACCACGGGCATGATGATCCTTGTCAAAAGCAAAGTCAAGCCCCGTATACAAATGCCCATTGTCCTCATCCTCGGCCATCCTAACATATAATTTTTTTCATTTGTTAGACACCATCGTCTATACATATGAATAGAAAGATACTATATCCATACATGATCAATTATGAACTGCAAACATAGGGAAAATAACAATCAATTAATATGCATTCCCCATCACAACACTTGCATCTATATGAAATACAGAAATTTTACAAAATATGCATTAAACACCTACCAATTTTGCAACACATTCATCCAAACTTGTTTTTGCAATGCATTAACCATTTAGCAATTTTGCAATGCATTCATCCTCACTATCTTGCATTCACCATAGGGAAAAATTTCTCATACAATTCATATATACATAACATTGAAAAAAAATGGACCAACATATATGCATTCACCAACATATCCTCACATATCTTGCACCCACATATCCTTACATAAGCCTACTACTCAATCATATGCTACTAAACAACTAAAACATCATTAAAAAAATCAACATGAAAACCTAGGTTGCACCTAGAGCCAATAAAATCTTCAAAACCACTAACTCGTTGCAAAAACTGATTGGAGGGATTGGAGGAGCTTACCGGCCTCTTCATTTTGCCCCAAAAAATAGCACAAATGGTGAACTCTAGAGGGAGATCGACCGGGGGGGGGATCGGGAGAAGGAGGGAGGCGCGGTCGGCCTCTGTTCGCGGCGATGAGAGGAGGAAGAACGGCCTGTGGGTGGGTGGGGCCCGCCTGCAGCCAGCGTGGTGGGTAAATCTATTCGACGCCCTACCGCCATTGTCTCTGGCGGTAGGCCACCACATCCTACCGCCACTGACTACAGCGGTAGCCACTTATCCACGTCAGCACTGGCAGACGGCGCCGCTGCATTGACCCGGTCCCTACCGCCAGACCCTTTGGCGGTAGCATGGCCTAGCCTACCGCCAGCTCGGGTGGCGGTAGGAAAAGGGTCAGATGCAAAAAAAAATCTGGAGGGGGTCAGATCCCGCTAAAAGATGCTAAAAGGGTCAAAACAGTGAATTTGGCCTCCCTAGTCCTTCTCTACACACGCCGACTCCAACCCTGCGATGCTGACGTGGTCCCCAATGGCGCTGCGCCGGCAGCAGCCTCCACACACGAACAGGACGGGGAGTGTGCTCTTCTTTGGATCCATGTGGTGACATCGACAAAGCGCAATAGCTGCTACATGTGATGGAGAAGTCGAGAGAGGAACAAATTAGCAAAGGCATAGGTGCGGCGGGAAGACGCGGTGACATGATCACTGGAGTAGTTTGGAGCCATGGGAACGGCTGGAGTGGAGTTGAACAACCCGGCGTTTCGAGCGCGTGGAGGGTGCGCTAGATGATGGCAATGCTAAGCTACAGCTGCCGATAGGGAGGTGGTTCACGAGGAGCTTCAACCTGACCAACCGCTTCAGTCTCTTCGTGGTTATCCTCGGCTCCCACGTACATTACTTATCCATGTATGCTAATTCCTCTTGTTATTTTTTTTCATTTGTTCACATATGTTTCTACTCTCAAATCTTGATGCAAATTAATAGGTTGCACTCTACTGAGAAAAGGGCACCACTAATTTTCAGCATGAGAACTGAAACATGCACACATGATACTAAATGCAAAATTGTTTTCTGCTGAGATGAACAATCACGTTTTTTTACGAAAGTGAACAATCATGTTGATTAGTGCAGATAGTTTCTTTTTGCATACAACTAAGCTTTTTCGAAATAATCTTAATTCATGCTCATGTTTGATTGGAATCTCGGAATCTGGCTTCAACGCTCACGGCAGCTGTCACTTGTCAATGTCCAGGAAACAAGAAAAGGGAGGGATATTGTGGGTTGGAATCATGCACATGCTTAGACGATTTTTGGTTTCTTCTGCAGATTGCCACGTGTTATTGTTTGAACTACATCACACTATGTCACGACCCTGAAATTGTTGCCAGCTATATTTGTCACCTATGAAGTGTTTGCCCATGAACTACCAAATAGGAAAGCTTTGATATCGATGTGATTTTGAAAGTTAGAGATTCTTGTTCGTTTGATAAAATTTTGGTATTCTAGGGGTTCTTGGATCGAAAGCAGATAATGTGCAAAATTGGTGTCATATATACAATAAATATTTAGTATATGATTGTCCTACATAAAAATTAAAATGAATGGACATCATGAGTAGTCTTGATTTTTATTTGTATGGTTCTTAGATCGTCATTGCACTCTGATATTTTTAGGCTAAGTTTTGGAGAACATTGACACTGAAGAACATCAATTGAAATTTAAGAAGTGGCACTGACACTGAAGAACATCAATTTAAATTTATGTAGTGGCATTGACAGTGAGGAACAACAATTTAAATTTAAGAGAACTCAATGGTTTTTCCCCAACTAAACCCCACTTTTTGGTTTTTCATTCAAATTTTTTGACCTTCCCTCTTTAACACCGTGGATCAGAAGTTTCCTTACCCTAATAGATGGTTTTCATTGATGGCCTTGTCTTTCCATGCGGGCGCACGTGATCCCTTTGTATCCCGGCGAGAGGCATCGAAACCCTAGATGAGAGTTCACACAAGGGCAGGAGTGAAGGGGTAAGGGAGTCGCGTTATTGCTTCTCCTTCTGTTGACATCCACTACGAATTTAGGTTGGCACACCTCAGAGAGAATAAACTTCTATTTAGGAGATGACTTTAATCATTTGTTTGATTCATTTATATATATATTACTGCCCATAGCAACGCACAGGCATTCTACTAGTATTTATAAGGTAAGAGAGTTTTTTACCCGGTGTCCTGTGTTATCTGCTGGGCTAACGTGGGCTCGCCCCCGCACATTGCTACAGATAGGATGCATTTGGGAGAGCAACTAGTTGAGGAGCGCTCCTTCAGAAGCCTCCCCAACAATCACATGGAGTTGGCTGAGAGCGCGCCACCGCCACGTGTCACGCTCTGGGCGCTTCCTCTGGATTTGTTTTTTTTCTCGCTCGCGTTTTCAGCTTTCTAGATGGTTTTTTCTGGGGTTTTTTTTTTGACTTTTCGGTTTTCCACCGGTCTTTCTTAGCTTTTCGACAAAAAAATTAACTTTTTTTCGCGAAAAAACATGTTTTTTCCCGTGAGAGGCACGATTTTGCTTCCGCGAGAGGCATGGCTGTGCCTCTCGGAAACGAAAAAAACATGTTTTCTCTTTTTTTTCTTCCGTGAGAGGCACAGTTTTGCTTTCGCGTGAGGGCACGGCCTGCCTCTTGAAAACGAAAAAAAAATCATGTTTTCTCTCTTTTTTCTTCTTCTGTGAGAGGCACGGTTTTGCTTCCGTGAGAGGCACGGCCGTGCCTCTCAGAAACGAAAAAAAAACATGTTTTCTCTTTCTTTTCTTTTTCCTTCAGTGGGAGGCACAATTTTGCTTCCGCGAGAGGCACGGTTTTACTTCTGTGAGAGGCACGGCCGTGCCTCTCAGAAATGGGAAAAATGTGTTTTCCCTTTTTTTTTCTTCAGTGAGAGGCACGGTTTTGCTTCCGTGAGAGGCACGAATTTGCGTCCGCGAGAGGCACGGTTGTGCCTCTCGAAAAAGGCTTCTGAAAAGGAAAAAAACCTGCTCCCGGTTCGGTTTTTTCGTCCTGTTTTTTCGTGAAAAAAGTCATCAAAACTGAAAGGATCGATATGGTTGACTAGAGGGGGGGGGGGTTGAATAGGCAACTACCAATTTTTAGCTTTTCTTAACAAATTAGGTTAAGCAACAAATAGGTTGTCTACGTATGACTCTAGGTGAGCAACCTATATGATGCTAGCAACAACAACACAAACAAACAAAGGATACAAAACAAATAAGGCTTGCACAAAGTAAAGGTAAGAAGCAACAACAAGTGGAGCCGGCGAGGACGAGGATGTGTTACCGAAGTTCCTTCCCTTTGAGGGGAAGTACATCTCAATTGGAGCGGTGTGGAGGCACAATGCTCCCCAAGAAGCCACTAGGGCCACCGTATTCTCCTCATGCCCTCGCACAATGCAAGATGTCGTAATTCCACTAGCGGTACCCTTGAAGGCGGAGACCGAACCTTCACAAACAAGGTTGGGGCTTTCTCCACAACTTAATTGGAGGCTCCCAACACCACCACGAAGCTTCACCACAATGGAATATGGCTCCGAGGTGACCTCACCCGTCTAGGGTGCTCAAACACCAAAGAGTAACAAGATCCGCAAGGGATTAGTGGGGGGAATCAAATTTCTCATGGTGGAAGTGTAGATCAGGGCCTTCTCAACCAACCCCTAGAAAATCAACAAGTTTGATTGGTTAGGGAGAGAGATCAGGCGAAAATGGAGCTTTGAACAACAATGGAGTTTGGGGGACGAAGAGGTGGATCTTCTTGGGAAGAAGACCACCTTTACATAGTGGGAAAGATTCCAACCGTTACCATGCTCTCAGCTCACACCAAGCGGTACTACCGCCTGGGCGGCAGTACACTTACAACAATGCAATGGCACGAGACCACGAGGCGGTAGTGCCACCGGAGCGGCACTACCGCTCGCCCCAGCGGTATTGCCGATTGCGTTGCAGCTCAGAGAACTAAGGAAGCAGGGCAGCACAGGTGGGGTGCAGCACTGCCGCAACAGCGGTACTACCGTTGGTCATGTGCGGTACTAGCGCTTACAAATGGTAGTGCCGCTCACCCACTGCCGCTCTACAACAGCTGGGACTGCACTGAGTCATGCAGGGGGCAAAAGTGAAGCGGTAGTGCGCGGGCGGTACTACCGCTCGTGCTACCGTCCCCACTGCCGTGCAACCTGACACAAAAAGTCGAGTCCCCGAGACGCAGCGGCAGTACGCGCGGCACTGGGCAGAGGTACTGCTGCTTATAAGCGGTACTACTACTCACTATGAGCGGTACTGCCGCTTATAAGTAGTACTACCGCTTACTAGAGTGGTACTGCCACTTGAGTCCTTCAGGATTCATGCATAGGCAACATAGGAGCAACTCCATCGAAGCGGTGAAAGGAACATGGGTGCATATGAAAATGTGTACGTGTTGATTCCACCCTAACCTTTCCGAAGCGGACCCCCTCTTAATAGTACAGTTCTCCTACGACTCAAATCCACCGAAAAGAAACGCAGAAAAATAACCGTCTTCACTTTAAAAACTCCGAGGGGCTTGAATCATCTTGTGCCATATGATCAATTATCTGAAATGCTCAATGCACATGATTAGTCCGCAAATGCACTATCATCAATCACCAAAACCACTAAGGGAGAAATATACCCTAACAATCTCCCCCTTTTTGGTGGATTAATGACAACGCGGGATTTGCACAAAAGATAAGCTGAGATAATAAGCAAACCCAACATCTATAAAATATAGATGGACTCCCCCTAGATGTGTGCACTATTTAGGTATGCTTTTGGAATGCAAAGCACACACACTAGGATCAAAACTCCCTTTATTTTATAGACCGACAACACTTGCATCACAATATATGAGAGATAAACATGGATGCATGGAATAACATGTGAGCATAAAGATAGGGCACAAGATAAGCATAAACTCACATACTAGCAAAGTACTTCGACATACATAGATAAGTAGAATGGTAGCATATGTCTCACACCATATGACTCGGTCTCAAGGTCTTACAAACACAAACCAAAGCAAATGATAAAAGAGTTCACGAGCGAAAAAAGTAAGCAAATAAGACGCACTCGTGACTCGAAAAATCCCTAAACTCTCTCCCCATTTGGCACCGAGACACCAAAAGGGAAAGGAGCACTACTACAATCCCGGGTGGTAGCAACATAGGATATCATCATCATCACCACTCCCCATGGTCGCTGGAGTCCTCATCTGCAGCAGCAGGCTGATTGACCTCTGAGTCCATCCACTGGCAGTGTTGGGTGGTCCATTCCTCCTCATCTGTGATCTTGTTCTCTGACCCACTTGCAACCTCCAGGCCAAACTGCCTCATGATGAGCTTGTCATGACTGCGGGCCTTCTTCTCTGTGATAACCCACAAGTATAGGGGATCGCAACCGTTTTCGAGGGTAGAGTATTCAACCCAAATTTATAGATTCGACACAGGGGGAGCCAAAGAATATTTGCAAGTATTAGTAGTTGAGTTGTCAATTCAACCACACCTGGAGATTAAATATCTGCAGCACAGTGATCAGTAGCACAGTAATATGATAGTTTTGATAGTAGTGGTAACGGTAGCAGTAACGGTAACAGTGATAACAATGGTTTTGTAGCAAGTGTAACAGTAGCAATGGCAATAATAACTTAGCAAGAGCAATATGTGAAAAACTCGTAGGCATTGGATCAGTGGATTCATTGGATGATATTCATCATATAATAGTCATAACCTAGGGCGACGCAGAATTAGCTCCAGTTCATAAATATAATGTAGGCATGTATTCCGTAAATAGTCATACGTGCCTATGGAAAAGAACTTGCATGACATCTTTTATCCTACCCTCCCGTGGCAGCGGGGTCCATAAGAAAACTAAGGGATATTAAGGCCTCCTTTTAATAGAGAACCGGAACAAAGCATTAACACTTAGTGAATACATGAACTCCTCACACTACGGTCATCACCGGAAAGTATCCCGATTACTGTCACACCGGGGTTTACGGATCATAACGCGTAGCAGGTGCATATGACTAGCAAGATCAGATCTAGAACATAGATATAATGGTGAAAACATAAACCATTCAGATATGAAATCATGCCACTCGGGCCCTAGTGACAAGCATTAAGCATGGCATAGTCATAACAACATCAATCTCAGAACATAGTGGATACTAGGGATCAAACCCTAACAAAACTAACTCGATAACATGATGAATCTCATCCAACTCCTCACTGACCAGTGAGCCTACGAAGGAATTACTCACTCCCGGTGGGGAGCATCATGGAATTGGCGATGAAGGAGGGTTGGTGATGATGAAGATCGAAGACCCCCCTCTCCGGAGGCCCAAACGGACTCCAGATCTGGCCTCCCGATGAAGTATAGGAGGTGGCGGCGGCTCCGTCTCGTGAAATGCGATGATTCTCCCTCCTCTATTTTTCTCCCAAAATAGGATTTTATAGCGCTGGAATTAGGGTCAGGGGGCCCACGACATGAGCACAACCCACCAGAGCGCGCCTGGAGGGGGTGGCCCGCCCTGGTGTATCGTGCTCAACCAGGGCACCCCCTTGATATGTCTCCAAGGTATCTATAATTTTTGATTGTTCCATGCTATTATATTATCTATCTTGGATGTTTTATATGCATTTTGGTACTATTTTATATCATTTTTTGGGACTAACCTATTAACCTAGTGCCCAGTGCCAGTTGCTGTTTTTCCTTGTTTTTTGACTTTTTCAGAAAGGAATATCAAACGGAGTATAAACGGAATAAAACTTTCACGATGATTTTTCTTGGACTAGAAGACACCTACGTAACTTGGAGAGAGGGCCAGAAGAGTCCCGAGGAGGCCACAAGCCTGCAGGGCGCGCCCCGGCGGGGCCCTGGCTTGTGGGCCCCTCGGAGGTCCTTTAATACTAGTTCCACCTCTATAAATTCCAAAATATTCCCCAAACATCAGAAGCATCTGCAAAAATACTTTTCGGCTGCCGCAAGCTTCTGTTCTCGTGAGATCCCATCTTGGGGCCTTTTTCGGCGATCTGCCGGAGGGGGATTCGATCACGGAGGGCTTCTACATCAACCTTGCTGCCCTACCGATGATGCGTGAGTAGTTTACCACAGACCTACGGGTCCATAGCTAGTAGCTAGATGGCTTCTTCTCTCTCTTTGATCTTCAATACCATGTTCTCCTTGATGTTCTTGGAATTCTATCCGATGTAATCTTCTTTTGCAGTGTGTTTGTTGAGATCCGATGAATTGTGGGTTTATGATCAAATTATCTATGAATATTATTTGAGTCTCCTCTGAACTCTTTTATGCATGATTTAAATAGCTTTGTATTTCTCTTCGATCTATTGATTTGGTTTGGCCAACTAGTTGATCTATCTTGTAATGGGAGAGGTGCTTTGTGATGGGTTCAATCTTGCGGTGTCCTCACCCAGTGACATAGTAGGGGTAGCGAGGCACGTATTGTATTGTTGCCATTATGGGTAAAAAGATGGGGTTTATATCATATTGCTTGAGTTTATCCCTCTACATCATGTCATCTTGCTTAAGGCGTTACTCCGTTCTTATTAACTTAATACTCTAGATGCATGCTGGATAGCAGTCGATGTGTGGAATAATAGATGCAGAATCGTTTCGGTCTACTTGTTACGGACGTGATGCCTATATTCATGATCATTGACTTAGATATCAACATAACTATGCGCTTTTCTATCAATTGCTCAACAGTAATTTGTTTACCCACCGTATGCTTTATTCAAGAGAGAAGCCTCTAGTGAAACCTATGGCCCTTGGGTCTATTTTCCATCAAATATTTTCAGATCTATAAAACCAAAAACCCAAAAATACCTTGCTGCAATTTATTTATATTTAATTTATTTTATCTTTTAGTTATCTTTTATATCTATCTCTATTAGATCTCATCCTTGCAAGTGACCGTGAAGGGATTGATAACCCCTTTATCGCGTTAGGTGCAAGTGTTTGATTGTTTGTGCAGGTGCATATATTGGAGACTTGCTTGTGCATCCTACTGGATTGATACCTTGGTTCTCAACTGAGGGAAATACTTATCTCTACTTTGCTGCATCACCCTTTCCTCTTCAATGGAAAAACCAATGCAAGCTCAAGAAGTAGCACCCCTCTGGTGGTTCTTGGTCCCATTATTTTTCTTTTATTTTTAAATAAACCTCCAAAAAGTTTCGTTCCATTCCGAGAACTTTTATTTCTGCACAAAAACAACACCATGGTAGTTCTGCTGAAAACATCGTCAGTCCGGGTTAGTTTTATTAAAATCATGCAAATTAGAGTCCAAAACAAGAGCAAAAGCGTTAGGAAAAGTAGATACGACGGAGACGTATCAACTCCCCCAAGCTTAAACCTTTGCTTGTCCTCAAGCAATTCAGTTGATAAACTGAAAGTGATACAGAAAAACTTTTATGAACTATTTTGTTCTTGTTTACATAAATAAGCTTAAGTAGCACCCAGGTTTTCAGCAAAGATCATGACTAACCATGTCAACAATAACTCTTAGAAATTATATTAACTCATATCAATGGCATAACCAACTAGCGAGCAATAATAAAATATTTCAAATGCCAACACTTTGTCAAAACAATCATGATATAATATGACAATAGTGGTATCTCGCTAGCCCTTTCGGAGACCGCAAAACATAAATGCAGAGCACCTCCAAAGTTCAAGTAGCGACTAAACATTGTAATTCATGGTAGAAAAGATCCAGTCATGATGCATTCAACATTAACTATACACAATGCATGAGGATGACAATAGTGCTCTCAGGTCTGGCGCTTGTTTGAGAAGGTGACGACTCAACATAAAAGTAAATAGATAGTCCCTTCGCAGAGGGAAGCAGCGATTTGCAGAGGTGCCATAGCTCAAAGCTTAAATCAGAGATAAATAAAATTTTGGGAGGTGCACCCATCTTGTTTACGTCACGACCAAGAGTTATCAATATCTTCCATGCTAAACACATTAGTGGCGGTTCCCAAGCGGTAAAAGTAAAGGTTTACTCCCCCTCCACCAACAATCACACTCCACAGCTAGCTGAATCCACGGGTACCGTCCATACCAACAACAGTCCTAGGGGAGTTTTGTTTAATTATTTGCAATTTTTTATTTTGGGACTGGGAATCCCTATTGTCGCCCCTCTCGTGCAACGATGAGTGAATAAACACTCATCATGAGAATAACCCGCTTAGCATGAAAGATACCAACCACCCCTTGTCGCTCTATGAACAATCCAGGGTAATACGGCAGGGTAATACGCATATAGGTCGATATAGTGGACTCATCTAGAATAACTTTGGTTTAAGAATTTTGATGCACAAACAGTACTCCCGCTTAGTACAAGTGAAGGTTAGCAAATAGGTTTGAGAAGCGGCCAGCTAGAGAGCGAAAATGGTCATGAACATGCATTATGCATAATAAACATTGAATACTAGCATGAGTAGGATATGAACACCATGAACATAAATATCATAGAGGCTATGTTGGTTTTGATTCAACTACCCGCGTGAACATGTGCCAAGTCAAGCCACTTGAAACATTCAGAGGAGGATACCATATCATCATACTACATCGCAATCATTTTAATGCATGTTGACATCCAAGATAAATCATCATCCACTCCTAGCTACTTAATCATGGCATGAGAAACTATAATCTCTAATTGTCATTGCAAACATGTTTGATCATAAGAGGCTGAATCATGGATATTAGGTTAAACATATTTAAAAAAACCAAACAAGTTGAGTTCATACCCGCTTCTCTTTGCCACAGTCACTTCATCAAATATCGTCTTTATTGCCTTTCACTTGCATGACCGAATGGTATGAAAATAGTAATAGTGCAAGAGTGCTGTGGACTAAGATGGAATCTGCAAACATTTTATTCAAAAGAAGAAGACAAGGTAATTCGGGCTCTTTGTTAGATCAACAATAATGAAATTGAGAGCCACACAACATTTTCATCGTGGTCTTCTCCTTGGTACAACTCAACAAAAAGAAAAGAAATTCAAAGAAACACACTAAAATATTTTTTTGAGTTTTTAGTTTTTCAAGGAGAAAGCAAATTAAAGAAGAAAAACAAAAACGAGCAAAACTATTTACACAGGAAAGCTCCCAACAAGCAAAAGAAGAATTGAGAAATCTTTTTGGGTTTTCTTTTAACACTGCAACTAATTAATCTAGAAAGAAAAACCGAAAGAAGCAAGAAATATTTTTGGATTTTCTCAAAAAATTTCAAACATACAAGAAGAAAGCGAGAAAATAAATCTAGCATGGATAATACAATGAAAGAGTGTGGACACCGACAACTGGAATGAAATGTGTGAACATGAATGTAATGTCGGTGGAAATACGTGAAGGAAATATGCCCTAGAGGCAATAATAAAGTTGTTATTTTATATTCTATTTCCTTATTCATGATAAAGGTTTATTATTCATGCTAGAATTGTTTGATTGGAAACTTAAATACATGTGTGAATAAATAAACAAATACCGTGTCCCTATTAAGCCTCTACTAGTCTAGCTCGTTGATCAAAGATTGTTTAGGCTTCCTAACCATAGACATGTGTTGTCATTTGATAACGGGATCACATCATTAGGAGAATGATGTGATGGACAAGACCCATCCGTTAGCTTAGCAAATTGATCGTTCAGTTTATTGCTATTGCTTTCTTCATGTCAAATACTTATTCCTTCGACTGTGAGATTATGCAACTCCCGCATACCGGAGGAATACCTTGTGTGCTATCAAACGTCACAACATAACTGGGTGATCATAAAGATGCTCTACAGGTATCTCCAAAGGTGTTTGTTGAGTCGGCATAGATCGAGATTAGGATTTGTCACTCCGAGTATCGGAGAGGTATCTCTGGGCCGTCTCGGTAATACACGTCATAAGCTTGCAAGCAAATGACTAAGGAGTTAGTCACAAGGTGATATATTATGGAATGAGTAAAGAGACTTGCCGGTAACGAGATTGAACTAGGTATGAAGATACCGACGATCGAATCACGGGCAAGTAACATACCGATGGACAAAGGGAATTACGTATGTTGTCATAACGGTTCGACCGATAAAGATCTTCGTAGAATATGTAGGAGCCAATATGGGCATCCAGGTTCCGCTATTGGTTATTTACCGGAGAGGTGTCTTGGTCATGTCTACATAGTTCTCGAACCCATAGGGTCCGCACGCTTAACGTTCATTGACGATATAGTGTTATATGCGTTATATGTTTTGGTGACCGAATGTTGTTCGGAGTCCCGGATGAGATCACGGACATGACGAGGAGTCTCAAAATGTTTGAGGGGTAAAGATTGATATATAGGACGATGGTATTTGGACACCGGAAGTGTTTCGGGACGTACCGGGAAGGAATCGGGTCACCGGAAGGGGTTCCGGGCACCCCCCCCCCCCCCCCCCCCCCGGCAAGATATGTCCCTTATGGGCCAAAGGAGGGAACAGACCAGCCCACAAGGGGGCTGGTGTGCCCCCTCCCTTGTTTGTCCAGCCCTAGGGAAGGAAAAGGGGGAGGGCTAGCCCCTCCTGCCTTTCCCTCTCATGGGAGAAAGGAAAGGGGGGGCGCCACCCTCCCCTACCTTTCCCCGCACTCCAAATAAGGAAAGGGGGCGCGGCTTGGGAGTGACCCCAAGTAGGATTCCTCCTACTTGGGAGCCTCCTTTGGCTGCTCCTCCCTCCCTCCCACCTATATATATGTGGGAGGGGGGCGCCTAGCATACAACAGACAATTGCCTAGTTGCATCGCCCCCCTCCACCGTTTACACCTCCGGTCATATTTTCGTAGTGCTTAGGCGAAGCCCTGCGGAGATCACTTCACCATCACCGTCACCATGCCGTCGTGCTGTCGGAACTCATCTACTACCTCACCGACTTGCTGGATCAAGGAGGCGGAGGACATCACCGAGCTGAACGTGTGCAGAACGCGGAGGTGCCGTGCGTTCGGTACTTGATCGGTTGGAGCGCGAAGAAGTTCGACTACATCAACCGCGTTGTTAAACGCTTCCACTTACGGTCTATGAGGGTACGTAGACACACTCTCCCCCTCTCGTTGCTATGCATCTCCATGGATAGATCTTGCGTGTGCGTAATTTTTTTTTGTTTTCCATGCAACATTTCCCAAAAGTGGCATCCGAGCTAGGTCTATGCGTAGATGATATGCACGAGTAGAACATAAAGAGTTGTGGGCGGTGATAGTTTTACTGCTTACCACCAACGTCTTATTTTGATGCGGCGGTATTGTGGGATGAAGCGGCCCGGACCAACCTTACATGTCCACGCACATGAGACCGGTTCCACCGACTGACATGCAACTAGTTTTGCATAAAGATGGCTGGCGGTTGTCTGTTTCTCCTACTTTAGTTGAATCGAATTTGACTACGGCCGGTCCTTGAAGAAGGTTAAAATAGCAAACTTGATAAATCACCGTTGTGGTTTTTGCCGTAGGTAAGAACGGTTCTTGCTAGAAGCCCGTAGCAGCCACGTAAAACTTGCAACAACAAAGTAGAGGACGTCTAACTTGTTTTTGCAGGGCATGTTGTGATGTGATATACGTTATTGTATGAGATGATCATGTTTTGTAAATTATCGGCAATCGGCAGGAGCCTTAGGGTTGTCTCTTTATTGTATGAAATGCAAGCGCCATGTAATTGCTTTACTTTATCACTATGATTTAACGATAGTTGTCGAAGCAATAGTTTGCGTGACGACCTCAACGCAACGACGCTACGATGGAGGTCAAGGTGTCAAGCCGGTGACGATGGAGATCATGACCATGCTTTGTAGATGGAGATCAAAAGCACAAGATGATGATGGCCATATCATGTCACATATTTTGATTGCATGTGATGTTTATCCTTTATGCATCTTATTTTTCTTAGAACGGCAGTAGCATTATAAGATGATCCCTTCACTTAATTTCAAAATAAAAGTGTTCTCCCTGAGTATGCACCGTTGCTACAGTTCGTCGTTTCGAGACACCATGTGATGATCGGGTGTGATAGACTCTACGTTCACATACAATGAGTGTAAGACAGTTTTGCACATGCAGAATACTTGGGTTAAACTTGACGAGCCTAGCATGTACAGACATGGTCTCGGAACACTGGAGACTGAAATGTCGAACATGAGTCATATAGTAGATATGATCAACATAGATATGCTCACCATTGATGACTACCCCATCTCACGTGATGATCGGACATGGGTTAGTTGATTTGGATCATGTATCACTTAGATAAACTTGAGGGATGTTTATTTAAGTGGGATTTCATTAGTAATTTGATTAATTGAACTTAATTTATCATGAACTTAGTCTTGATAGTTTTGCATATCTATGTTGTAGATCAATAGCTCGCGATATAGGTCCTATATTTTTTTTGATATGTTCCTAGAGAAAACTAAGTTGAAAGATGATAGTAGCAATGATGCGGACTGGGTCCATGATCTGAGGATTATCCTCATTGCTGCACAGAAGAATTATGTCCTTGATGCACCGCTAGGTGACAAACCTGTTGCAGGAGCAGATGCAGACGTTATGAACGTTTTGCAAGCTCGATATGATGACTACTTGATAGTTTAGTGTGCCATGCTTTACGGCTTAGAATCGGGACTTCAAAAATGTTTTGAACGCCATGGAGCATATGAGATGTTTCAAGAGATGAAAATTGGTATTTCAGATTCATGCCCGTGTCAAGAGGTATGAGACCTCTGACAAGTACTTTGCCTACAAGATGGAGGAGAATAGCTCAGCCAGTGAGCATGTACTCATAATGTCTGGGTACTAGAATCAGTTGAATCAAGTCGGAGTTAATCTTCCAGATAAGATAGTGATTGACAGAGTTCTCTAGTCACTATCACCAAGCTACTAGAACTTTTCGTGATGAACTATAATATGCAAGGGATGACAAAAATGATTCCCAAGGTCTTCGCGATGCTGAAATCTACGAAGGTAGAAATCAAAAAAGAGCATCAAGTGTTGGTGGTTAAGAAGACCACTAGTTTCAAGAAAAAAGGGCGAGGGAAAGAAAGGGAACTTCAAGAAGAATGGCAAGTAAGTTGCCACTCCCGTGAAGAAGCCCAAAGCTGGACCCAAGCCTGAAACTGAGTGCTTCTACTGCGAAGGAAATAGTCACTGGAAGTGGAACTGCCCCAAATACTTGGCGGATAAGAAGGATGGCAAAGTGAACAAAGGTATATTTGATATACAAGTTATTGATGTGTATTACTAGTGTTCGTAGTAACCCCTAGGTATTTGATACCGGTTCAATTGCTAAGATTAGTAACTCAAAACAGGAGTTGCAAAGACTAGTTAAAACCGAGGTGACGATGTGTGTTGGAAATGATTCCAAGGTTGATGTGATCACCATTGCACACTCCCTCTACCTTCGGGATTAGTGTTGAACCTAAATAAATGTTATTTGGTGTTTGCGTTGAGCATGAATATGATTAGATCATGTTTATTGCAATACGTTTATTCATTTAAGTTAGAGAATAATTGTTGTTCTGTTTACATGAATAAAACCTTCTATGGTCATACACCCAATGTGAATGGTTTATTGAATCTCGATTGTAGTGATACACATATTCATAATATTGATGCCAAAAGATGCAAAGTTGATAATGATAGTGCAACATACTTGTGGCACTGCCGTTTAGGTCATATTGGTGTAAAGCGCATGAAGAAACTCCATGCAGATGGACTTTTGTAATCACTTGATTATGAATCATTTGGTACCTGCGAACCATGCCTCATGGGCAAGATGACTAAAACTCCATTCTCCGGAACAATGGAGTGAGCTAATGACTTATTGGAAATAATACATACTGATGTATGCGGTCCGATGAGTGTTGAAGCACCCGGCGGGTATCGTTATTTTCAGACCTTCACAGATGATTTGAGTAGGTATGGGTATATCTACTTGATGAAACACAAGTCTGGAACATTTGAAAAGTTCAAAGAATTTCAGAGTGAAGTGGATAATCATCGTAGCAAGAAAATAAAGTTTCTATGATCTGATCACGGAGGCGAATATTTGAGTTACGAATTTGGCCTTCATTTAAAACAATGTGGAATTGTTTCACAACTCATGCCACCTGGAACACCGCAGCGTAATGGTGTATCCGAACGTCGTAACCGTACTTTATTGGATATGATGCGTTCTATGATGTCTTTTACCGATTTACCACTATCGTTTTGGGGTTATGCATTAGAGACAGCCGCATTCACGTTAAATAGGGCACCATCTAAATCTGTTGAGATGGCACCGTATGAACTATGGTTTGGCAAGAAACCTAAGCTATCGTTTCTTAAAGTTTGGGGTTACGACACTTATGTCAAAAGGCTTCAGCCTGATAAGCTCAAACCCAAATCGGAGAAGTGCGTCTTCATAGGATACCCTAAGGAACCAATTGGGTACACCTTCTACCACAGATCCGAAGGCAAGATTTTTGTTGCCAAGAATGGAACATTTCTAGAGAAGGAGTTTCTCTCGAAAGAAGTGAGTGGGAGGAAAGTAGAACTTGATGAGGTAATTGTACCTTCTCTCAATTTGGAAAGTAGCACATCAGAGAAATCCGTTCCCGTGATGCCTACACCAACTAGAGAGGAAGCTAATGATAATGATCATGAAACTTCAGATCAAGTTACTACTGGACTTCGTAGGTCGAACAGAGCACGTTCCACACCAGAGTGGTACGGTAATCATGTCTTGGAAGTCATATTACTAGACCATGACGAACCTACGAACTATGAAGAAGCTATGATGAGCCCAGATTCCGATAAATGGCTTGAGCCCATGAAATCTGAGAGAGGATCCATGTATGAGAACAAAGTATGGACTTTGGTGGACTTGCCCGATGATCGGCAAGCCATTGAGAATAAATGGATCTTTAAGAAGAAGACAGACGTTGATGGTAATGTCACCATCTACAAAGCTCGACTTGTCGCAAAAGGTTTTCGACAAGTTCAAGGGGTTGACTACGATGAGACCTTCTCACCCATTGCGATGCTTAAGTCAGTCCGAATCAAGTTAGCAATTGCCGCATTTTATAATTATGAAATTTGGCAAATGGACGTCAAAACTGCATTCCTTAATGGATTTCTTAAAGAAGAGTTGTATATGATGCAACCAGAAGGTTTTGTTGATCCTAAAGGTGCTAACAAAGTGTGCAAGCTCCAGCGATCCATCTATGGACTTGTGCAAGCATCTCGGAGTTGGAATATACGCTTTGATGAGGTGATCAAAGCATATGGTTTTATACAGACTTATGATGAAGACTGTATTTACAAGAAAGTGAGTGGGAGCTCTGTAGCATTTTTGATATTATATGTGGATGACATATTATTGATTGGAAATGATATAGAATTTCTGGATAGCATAAAAGGATACTTGAATAAGAATTTTTCAGTGAAAGACCTCAGTGGATGACATATTATTGATTGGAAATGATATAGAATTTCTGGATAGCATAAAAGGATACTTGAATAAGAATTTTTCAATGAAAGACCTCGGTGAAGCTGCTTATATATTGAGCATCAAGATCTATAGGGATAGATCGAGACGCTTAATAGACTTTCACAAAACACATACCTTGATAAAGTTTTGAAGAAGTTCAAAAATGGATCAGTCAAAGAAAGGGTTCTTGCCTGTGTTACAAGGTGTGATGTTGAGTAAGACTCAAAGCCCGATCACGGCAGAAGATAGAGAGAGAATGAAAGTCATTCCCTATGCCTCAGGTTCTATAAATTATGCCATGCTATGTACCAGACCTATTGTGTGCCTTGCCATGAGTTTGGCAAGGGGGTACAATAGTGATCCAGGAGTGGACCACTAGACAGTGGTCAAAATTATCCTTAGTTACCTAAAGAGGACTAAGGAAATGTTTCTCGATTATGGAGGTGATAAAGTGTTTGTCGTAGAGGGTTACATAGATGCAAGCTTTGACACTGATCCGGATGACTCTAGGTCTCAATCTGGATACGTATTGAAAGTGGGAGCAATTAGCTAGAGTAGCTCCATGCAGAGCATTGTAGACATAGAAATTTGCAAAATACATACGTATCTGAATGTGACAGACCGGTTGACTAAACTTCTCTCACAAGCAAAACATGATCACTCCTTAATATTCTTTGGGTGTTAATCACATGGCGATGTGAACTAGATTATTGACTCTAGTAAACTCTTTGGGTGTTGGTCACATGGCGATGTGAACTATGGGTGTTAAATCACATGGTAATGTGAACTAGATTATTGACTCTAGTGCAAGTGGGAGACTGAAGGAAATATGCCCTAGAGGCAATAATAAAGTTGTTATTTTATATTATATTTCCTTATTCATGATAAAGGTTTATTATTCATGCTAGAATTGTATTGATCGTAAACTTGAATACATGTGTGAATACATAAACAAATACCGTGTCCCTATTAAGCCTCTACTAGACTAGCTCGTTGATCAAAGATGGTTAAGGTTTCCTAACCATAAACATGTGTTGTCATTTGATAACGGGATCACATCATTAGGAAAATGATGTGATGGACAAGACCCATCCGTTAGATTAGCATATTGATCGTTCAGTTTATTGCTATTGCATCAAAACAACAACGGTGATTTATCAAGTTTGCTGTTTTAACCTTCAACAAGGACCGGCCGCAGTCAAATTTGATTCTACTAAAGTAGGAGAAACAGACACCCGCCAGCCACCTTTATGCAAAACTAGTTGCATGTCTGTCGGTGGAACCGGTCTGATGAACATGGTCATGTAAGGTTGGTTCGGGCCACTTCATCCAACAATACCGCCGAATCAAAATGAGATGTTGGTGGTAAGCAGTATGACTATCACTGACCACAACTCTTTGTGTTCTACTCGTGCATATCATCTACGCATAGACCTGGCTCGGATGCCACTGTTGGGAAGTGTAGCATGGAATTTCAAAAAAATTCCTACGCTCACGCAAGATCTATCTAGGTGATGCATAGCAACGAGAGGGGGAGAGTGTGTCTACGTACCCTCATAGACCAAAAGCGGAAGCGTTTGACAACGCGGTTGATGTACTCAAACTTCTTCTCGTTTCGACCGATCAAGCACCGAACGTACGGCACCCCTGAGTTCTGCACATGTTCAGCCCGATGACGTCCCTCGAACTCTTGATCCAGCAAAGTGTCGAGGAAGTAGATGAGTTCCGTTAGCACAACGGTATGGTGACGGTGATGGTCAAGTGATCCGCGCAGGGCTTCGCCTAAGCACTACGAAGATATGACCGAGGGTGTAATATGTGGAGGGGGCGCCGCATACGGCTAACAGGTATTGGTGTGTGTTCTAGGCGCCCCCTCCCCATGTATATATAGGTGGGAAGGGGAGGGGAGCAGCGTTGGGGCGCCCAAAGTAGGAGGAATCCTACTTGGGGCCTAATCCAATTTGGTCTCCCCCCTTCCTTATTTACCGGAGGGGGAAGGAAGGAGGAGGGAGGAGGGAAGGAAGGGGGAGGCCGAATCCCTCCCCTTCCTTCTCTCTTCCCCTCTTTCCTTCCTCCTCTGATGCGGCCCATATAGGGGGCGCAGCAGCCCCTGCTGGGTGCTGCTTTTCCCCTCTTGGCCCATTAGGTCCATATCTTTGCCGGGGGGGAGGGGTGCCCGGAACCCCTTCCGGTGACCCGATATGTACCCGGTACCCTCCAGAACACTTCTGGTGTCCGAATACCATCATCCTATATATCAATCTTTACCTCTCGACCATTTCGAGACTCCTCGTCATGTTTGTGATCTCATCTGGGACTCCGAACAACATTCGGTCACCAAATCACATAACTCATATAATACAAAATCGTCATCGAACGTTAAGCGTGCGGACCCTACGGGTTCGAGAACTATGTAGACATGACCGAGACACCTCTCCGGTCAATAACCAATAGCGAAACCTGGATGCTCATATTGGCTCCCACATATTCTACAAAGATCTTTATCGGTCGAACCATTATGACAACATACGTAATTCCCTTTGTCCATCGGTATGTTACTTGCCCGAGATTCGATCGTCGGTATCTTTATACCTAGCTCAATCTTGTTACCGGCAAGTCTCTTTACTCATTCCGTAATACATAATTGTGACTAAGTCACTTTGCTTGCAAGGCTTCTTATGATGTGCATTACCAAGAGGGCCCAGAGATACCTCTCTGATACTTGGAGTGACAAATCTTAATCTCGATCTATGCCAACCCAACAGACACCTTTGGAGATACCTGTAGAGCATCTTTATAATCACCCAGTTACGTTGTGACGTTTGATAGCACACAAGGCATTCCACCGGTATCCGGGAGTTGCATAATCTCATACTCAAAGGAATATGTATTTGACATGAAGAAAGCAGTGGCAATAAAACTGAACGATCATTATGCTAAGCTAATGGATGGGTCTTGTCCATCACATCATTCTCCTAATGATGTGATCCCGTTCATCAAATGACAACACATGTCTATGGTTAAGAAACTTAACTATCTTTGATTAATGAGCTAGTCTTGTAGTGGCTTACTAGGGACACAGTGTTTTGTCTATGTATCCACACATGTATCAAGTTTCCGGTTAATACAATTCTAAATTGAATAATAAACATTTATCATGAATTAAGGAAATATAAAATAACAACTTTATCATTGCCTCTAGGGCATATTTCCTTCAGTCTCCCACTTGCACTAGAGTCAATAATCTAGATTACATTGTAATGATTCTAACACCCATGGAGTCTTGGTGTTGATCATGTTTTACTCGTGGAAGAGGCTTAGTCAACGGGTCTGCCACATTCAGATCCGTATGTATTTTGCAAATCTCTATGTCTCCCTCCTTGACTTGATCACGGATGGAGTTGAAGCGTCTCTTGATGTGTTTGGTTCTTTTGTGAAATCTGGATTCCTTCGCTAAGGCAATTGCTCCAGTAATGTCACAAAAGATTTTCATTGGACCCGGTGCACTAGGTATTACACCTAGATCGGATATGAACTCCTTCATCCGGACTCCTTCATTTGCTGCTTCCGAAGCAACTATGTACTTCGCTTCACACGTAGATCCCGCCACGACGCTCTGCTTGGAACTGCACCAACTGACGGCTCCACCATTCAATATAAATACGTATCCAGTTTGTGACTTAGAGTCATCCGGGTCAGTGTCAAAACTAGCATCGACGTAACCGTTTACGACGAGCTCTTTGTCACCTCCATAAACGAGAAACATATCCTTAGTCATTTTCAGGTACTTCAGGATGTTCTTGACCGTTGTCCAGTGATCCACTCCTGGATTACTTTGGTACCTCCCTGCTAAACTTATAGCAAGGCACACATCAGGTCTGGTACATAGCATAGCATACATGATAGAACTTATGGCTGAGGCATAGGGAATGACTTTCATTTTCTCTCTATCTTCTGCAGTGGTCGGGCATTGAGTCTTACTCAACTTCACACCTTGCAACACAGGCAAGAACCCTTTCTTTGACTGATCCATTTTGAACTTCTTCAAAACTTTATCAAGGTATGTGCTTTGCGAAAGTCCTATTAAGCATCTCGATTTGTCCCTATAGATCTTGATGCCCAATATATAAGCAGCTTCACCGATGTCTTTCATTGAAAAACTCTTACTCAAGTATCCTTTTATGCTATCCAAAAATTCTACATCATTTCCAATCAACAATATGTCATCCACATATAATATTAGAAATGCTACAGAGCTCCCACTCACTTTCTTGTAAATACAGGCTTCTCCGAAAGTCTGTATAAAACCATATGCTTTGATCACCTCATCAAAGCGTATATTCCAACTCCGAGATGCTTGCACCAGTACATAGATGGATCGCTGGAGCTTGCACACTTTGTTAGCACCTTTAGGAT
Source organism: Thinopyrum elongatum (assembly GCA_011799875.1). Taxonomy (NCBI): domain Eukaryota; kingdom Viridiplantae; phylum Streptophyta; class Magnoliopsida; order Poales; family Poaceae; genus Thinopyrum; species Thinopyrum elongatum. The sequence goes on from CM022303.1 coordinate 619,066,910, forward strand.
CGACAAAACCTTGTGGTTCCATCATATACAACTCTTCTTTAAGAAATCCATTAAGGAATGCAGTTTTGATGTCCATTTGCCAGATTTCATAATCATAAAATGCAGCAATTGCTAACATGATTCGGACGGACTTAAGCATCGCTACGACTGACAAAGTCTCATCGTAGTCAACTCCTTGAACTTGTCGAAAACCTTTTGCGACAAGTCGAGCTTTGTAGATAGTAACATTACCATCGGTGTCAGTCTTCTTCTTGAAGATCAATTTATTCTCTATGGCTCGCCGATCACCGGGCAAGTCCACCAAAGTCCACACTTTGTTCTCGTACATGGATCCTATCTCAGATTTCATGGCCTCAAGCCATCTATCGGAATCTGGGCTCATCATAGCTTCTTCATAGTTCGTAGGTTCGCCTTGGTCTAGTAACATGACTTCCAATATAGGATTCCAGTACCACTCTGGTGCGGATCATGTTCTGGTTGACCTACAAGGTTCTGTAGTAACTTGATCCGAAGTTTCATGATCATCATCATTAGCTTCCTCTCTAGTTGGTGTAGGCATCACGGGAACGGTTTTCTCTGATGAACTACTTTCCAATTCGAGAGAAGGTACGATTACCTCATCAAGTTCTACTTTCCTCCCACTCACTTCTTTCGAGAGAAACTCCTTCTCTAGAAAGGTTCCATTCTTGGCAACAAAGATTTTTCCTTCGGATCTATGGTAGAAGGTGTAACCAATTGTTTCCTTAGGGTATCCTATGAAGACGCACTTCTCCGATTTGGGTTCGAGCTTATCAGGCTGAAGCCTTTTGACATAAGTGTCGCAACCCCAAACTTTAAGAAACGACAGCTTAGGTTTCTTGCCAAAAAACAGTTCATACGGTGTCGTCTCAACAGATTTAGACGGTGCCCTATTTAACGTGAATGCATCTGTCTCTAATGCATAACCCAAAACGATAGTGGTAAATCGGTAAGAGACATCATAGATTGCACCATATCTAATAAAGTACGGTTACGACGTTCGGACACACCATTACGCTGTGGTGTTCCAGGTGGTGTGAGTTGTGAAACTATTCCACATTGTTTTAAATGAAGGCCAAACTCATAACTCAAATATTCGCCTGCGTGATCATATCATAGAAACTTTATTTTCTTGTTACGATGATTCTCTACTTCACTCTGAAATTCTTTGAACTTTTCAAATGTTTCAGACTTGTGTTTCATCAAGTAGATATACCCATATCTGCTCAAATCATCTGTGAAGGTCAGAAAATAACGATACCCGCCGCGTGCCTCAACACTCATCGGACCACTTTTTGCTTCTGATTTTCAATAAATACACAATTATTCCAAGCGAACAAGCAAACAAACCAAGTAAGACATAAAGGCAAACGGAAAGAAGGCAAATAAAAAGGCAAAAAAAATTGTGTTTTTCTGAAAACATTTTAGAAGTGGCAGAGAGGAAAACAAGAGGCAAATGGCAAATAATGTAATGCAAGATATGAGAGTTTATGATGGGTACTTGGTAGGCTTGATGTAGAACCTCCCCGGCAACGGCGCCAGAAATTCTTCCTGCTACTTCTTGAGCCTGCGTTGGTTTTTCCCTTGAAGAGGAAAGGGTGATGCAGCAAAGTAGAGATAATTATTTCCCCCAATTTGAGAACCAAGGTATCAACCCAATAGGAGGTACAAGCAAGTCTCCAATCTATGCACCTGCACAAACAATCAAACACTTGCACCCAACGCGATAAAGGGGTTGTCAATCGCTTCACGGTCAATTGCAAGGATGAGAGCTGATAGAGATGGATATAAAAGATTTCTAAAACGTAAAACAAAGTAAAACCAAATAAATTGCAGCAAGGTATTTTTGGGTTTTTGGTTTATAGATCTAAGAATATATGATGGAAAATAGACCCGGGGGCCATAGGTTTCACTAGAGGCTTCTCTCTTGAAAGAAAACATACGGTGGGTGAACAAATTACTATCGAGCAATTGATAGAAAAGCGCAAAGTCATGACGATATCCAAGGCAATGATTATGAATATAGGCATCACATCCGTGTCAAGTAGACCAAAAAGATTCTGCATCTACTACTACTCCACACATCGACCGCTATCCAGCATGCATCTAGAGTATTAAGTTCAAAAGAACGGAGTAACACCTTAAGTAAGATGACATGATGTAGAGGGATAAACTCAAGCAATATGATGAAAATCCCATCTTTTTACCCTTGATGGCAACAATACAATACGTGCCTCGCTACCCCTACTATGTCACTGGGTGAGGACACCGCAAGATTGAACCCAAAACTAAGCACCTCTCCCATTGCAAGAAGACCCAATCTAGTTGGCCAAACCAAACCGATAATTCGAAGAGAAATACAAAGATATCAAATCATGCATATAAGAATTCAGAGAAGATTCAAATAATATTCATAGATAATCTGATCATAAATCCACAATTCATCGGATCTCGACAAACCCACCGCACAAGAATATTACATCGGATAGATCTCCAAGAACATCGAGGAGATCATTGTATTGAAGATCAAAGAGAGAGAAGAAGCCATCTAGATACTAGCTATGGACCCGTAGGTCTGAGGTAAACTACTCACGCTTCATCGGAAGGGCAATAGAGTTGATGTAGAAGCCCTCCGTGATAGAATCCCCCTCCGGCAGGATGCCAGAAAAGGCCCCTAGATGGGATCTCACGGGTACAGAAGGTTACGGCGGCGGAAAAGTATTTTGGTGGACGCTTCTGGTCGTTTAGGAATATTTGTGAATTTATAGGCCAAGAATTAGGGTTAGAGGAGCTCCGAGGGGCCCACAAGCCCTCAGGCCCCCCCTAGGGCACGCCCCTGAGGCTTGTGGCCGCCTCGGGACTCCTCTGACTTCATCTCCAAGTCCTATGGGTGTCTTCTGGTCCAAGAAAAATCATCGCGAAAGTTTTATTCCATTTGGACTCCGTTTGATATTCCTTTTCTGTAAAACTCAAATACAAGGAAAAAACAGAAACTGGCACTGGGTTCTAGGTTAATAGGTTAGTCCCAAAAATAATATAAAATAGCATATTAATGCTCATAAAACATCCAAAATAGATAATATAATAGCATGGAACAATAAAAAATTAGAGATAGGTTGGAGACGTATCAGGCCATCTTCAATAAATCAGTCATGCGAGTACGCAAGAAGACCGGCCTAAGCATTTCAGCAAAGCGTTCAAATTCTTCATCATCTTTTTTCTTGGATGGTTTAGGTGGAAACGGCATGGGTTTCTGAACCCATGGCTCTCTTTCTTTACCATGTTTTCTAGCAACAAAGTCTCTCTTATCATATCTTTTATTTTTAGATTGTGGGTTATCAAGATCAACAGCAGGTTCTATTTCAACATCATTGTCTGGTTCTTTATCATTGCCTGGTTGAGTATCTTCATGAGCATCATTATCATTTTCATTATCACTAGGTGGATGGTCATTACTAGATTGAGTTTCAACATCAGAAATAGAAACAACATTGTTATCTTCAGGAGATTTTTCTTTGTCACGTTCACTAGATGTATGCAAATTCCTACCATTTTTCTTTTTCTTTTTCTTTTTAGAAGGACTAGGTGCATCAGTGTTAATTATTTGAGAGTCTTGTTCAATTCTTTTTGGGTGTCCCTCGGGATAAAGTGGTTCCTGAGTCACTTTGCCTCCTCTAGTTGCTACTCTAACAGCAAAATCATTCATATTATTATTCATTTCATTTAGCAACTCTCTTTGAGATTTAGCAACTTGTTCTAACTGGGTTTGAACCGTAGAGGCATGCTTTCCTACACCTCTAACATCATTAGTGATTCTAAATAACAAGTCACTCAAGCGAGCAATCATATCAGAATTATATTTTAATTGTTTCATAACATTTGCATTGAAGTGATCTTGTTTTCTAATGTAGTTGTCAAACTCATATAAGCATTGGCTAGGATGTTTATTATAAGGGATGTCACTTTCATCAAATTTCATTAAAGAGTTTACCTCTACCACCCATGGTGGTGGTGGTGTGTTAAGGCCATGTATTTCTTCAATAGGTGGTAAATGTTTGACATCCTCAGCTTTAATACCTTTTTCCTTCATGCATTTTTTTGCCTCTTGTATATCTTCAGGACTTAGATATAAGATACCCCTCTTCTTCGGAGTGGGTTTAGGCGGTGATTCAAGAAGAGTCCAATCATCATAATTCTTTAATATATTATTCAATAATTTCTCAGCTTGTTCAACAGTTCGTTCCCTGAAAACACAACCATCACAACTATCTAGGAAGTCCCTAGAAGCATCGGTTAGTCCATTATAAAAGATATCAAGTATTTCATTTTCCTTAAGTGCATGATCAGGCAAAGCATTAAGCAATTAGAGAAGCCTCCCCCAAGCTTGGGAGAGACTCTCTTCTTCAATTTGCGCAAAGTTAAATGTTTCCTGTAAGGCAGCTTGTTTCTTATGAGCAGGAAAATATTTTTCAGAGAAGTAATAAATCATATCCTGGGGACTACGCACACAACCAGGAGCAAGAGTACTATACCATATCTTAGCATCACCTTTTAATGAGAACGGTAATAATTTGAGGATATAGTTGTAGCGAATTTTCTCATCATTAGCAAAGAGGGTGGCTATATCATTTAATTTAATAAGATGTGCCACTACAGTTTCAGTTTCATAGCCATGAAAAGGATCAGATTTAACCAAACTAATCAACTCTGGGTCGACAGAGAATTCATAATCCTTATCGGTAACAAAAATAGGTGAAGTAGCAAACTTAGGATCACATTTCATTCTAGCATTCAAAGATTTTTCTTTCAGTTTGCATAGTAATTTTTTAAGATCATCTCTATCATTGCAAGCACGAAAGTCTCTAGCTGTCTCCTCATCCATAACATAACCTTCAGGTATCTTAGGCAATTTAAATCTAGGAGAGCTAGGTCTAATAGGTGTTTCATAATTCTCGGTTTCAAGGACTTCATCAGTTTCAGTAATTTCATTCTCTTTAGCTCTAGCAATTTGTTCATCAAGAAATTCACCTAGTGGCACACTATCCTCAAGCAGGGTACTAGCATCATCATAAGTATCATTCATAGCAAAAGTAGCATCATCAATAACTTGCGACATATCAGGATTAATAGCATGTGGTGGTGTTGCAAGTTACTCAAAATAGAAGGTGAATCAAGTGCAGAGCTAGATGGCAGTTCCTTACCTTCCCTCGTCTTAGAGGAAAAAATCTTGGTTTTGGTATCCTTCAGATTCTTCATAGTGATAAATTGATAATAATCCCAAGTGACTCAACAAAGATAGCTATGCTCACTGGCAACTGCACCAGAAAAAGGTCTTGATAATCCACAAGTATAGGGGATCACAACAGTTTTCGAGGGTAGAGTATTCAACTCAAATTTATAGATTCGACATAAGGGGAGCCAAAGAATATTTGCAAGTATTAGCAGTTGAGTTGTCAATTCAACCACACCTGGAGATTAAATATCTGCAGCACAGTGATCAGTAGCACAGTAATATGATAGTTTTGATAGCAGTGGTAATAGTAGCAGTAACGGTAACAGTGATAGCAATGGTTTTGTAGCAAGTGTAACAGTAGCAATGGCAATAGTAACTTAGCAAGAGCAATATGTGAAAAACTCGTAGGCATTGGATCGATGGATTCGTTGGATGATATTCATCATATAACAGTCATAACCTACGGCGACACAGAACTAGCTCCAGTTCATAAATATAGTGTAGGCATGTGATGGTGTCCTGGACTAGGGGTTACTCACCACGTCGTCTCCCAACCAGCTGGATCGGGCCGAGGACCCCCATGGCGGTTCACTCATGGGCCACTTCGGGTAGCCCATGCCGCATACAAGGAGGTTTCCACAAGACTTGGCGCACAAGACGAGGACTCCTCTAAACCCTAGGCCTCTGGTGCATTATATAAACCGAGGCCAGGCTAGTCAATAGATCAACTCATATTCATTAGAACAATCTCGTGCTAGACATGTACTATGTACTACACCCCATATGAATACAATCAAAAGCAGGACGTAGGGTATTATCTCTTGGAGAGAGCCCGAACCTGGGTAAAATCCTGTGTCCATGTTACCATCGCTTCAAGACACCTAACTTAGGACCCCTACTACGAAATATGTCGGATTTGACACCGACATTGGTGTTTTCATTGAGAGCCTGCTGGGTGATTATCATGGATCGATGGGATGATCAGGTGATATTTTTTCAGTTAGATCTGTTCCGCGTATATCAATTCCCTGGTAAATTATCTTCGGTCGGACTATGTTATCCGTAGGTGTATTCCAGATCGAAACAGAAAGAACCGAAGGCAGACATTAAGATCGGCAACGTGCGCCTGTCCGAAGACACTTCGTCTAAATCAATTCCATGTATAGATATACTGGATATACGGCGGTGTAACTCAGCAACACAGCTGGCAGGAGCACGCGTACTGACGCTAAAAGGCTCAGCCAAAGCCCTGGCGAGATCAGTGGAGCAGGGCGTAGGGCAGGCCCACACGGCATTGTTCCCTGATTCAAAAAGAATCCCACGTTGATGGGATGGCAACTCTTCCTCTCGTGAAGATATTGCTTCATCTGCTAGTGCTACTAGTTTAATACTAGTTGGTGCACGAACTACAAGGCATGCATTATTTGACCTGACCTAAATTACTAGTTGATGCACTACCTTATTTTGTTCAGATCGGGCGTTCTGTAGATCGGCCAGCCCGGACGCAGTCGGGAGTCACTCCGGTCAGGGCGTCCCTCGTGGAATCCTGGCTTTCTTGATCATCTCGTCCGCCATCAGTCTGAGCATCATCGGATAAATCATTAGGTGCAATTGTTCTAAGTTTTCCGCATTATACATATTAATAATATTTCAAAGAGTATTTTTTACTCGTCAGCGATTTTTGGTGCAACAAATTTTGCAAGCCGGTCTATGCTGCGGCCACTGTTTCAGGGCGATCCGATATGCCGTTGCTGTCCTGCACGCATCACATCCATAACTCGGGCGACCGTGCGGATTCAGATTTTGTCACCTCATCACGTCGACGCCCTATAATCAACCTCGACTACGCCACGCCGCTACCTCGGCAATCGACTTTGGCTACATCACATGGTCACCTCGGCGTGCCAACGTCATCATCCCGCTTCCGCCGACCAAATTGTGTCGTATGCAGTGTTAGGTCCCAGGGAGTATATGCCTAGGTCGGGCAAGCGCATGCGGAGCCGAGGACAGTCCCGCATAGGCAGCGGCCATAAGGGGATTTCTTTCCTTTTCTTTATGTTTTTTTTCAGCACACGGATATCGCTATCGTGCACTATAGTACTATGGGGAAGTAGTATTTTCCTTCGCCGCATGACTAACTCAATCAAGTGCTAGTTTTTGCAGCACGACTTTTTAAGTCTAATTGATGAACAGTTCAATCTAGCTTTGCACTGAGCGGCGTTTCATCGGTGCGACTTTGTCCGCAGTCTGTCGGACATTACATCTGCAAACGGACCGCGGCTGTCGGGCTATATTTCTTTAATTATTTACTTCACTTAAATTAATTAAGTGGATTATTATTATTATTCATTATTACTTTTATTTGCACTATTTTACGTGTGTAGGTAATCGAATTCGACTGCGTCTCGTGGTCACCTCGGTGTGCCGACGTCGTCGTCCCGCCTCTGTCAACCAAATTCTGTTATCACTTTGGCGTGTTACCCTATGTTGGCATCACCGCACCATCGCTTTATCGACCTGCCCTATGGACTTCATCGTCACCCTGCCGACCTACTCCGCCTCCTCGGCTGGACCGGGGGCTTCGCCCCGGCACATCGACAGTGTTGTGCTTTCACCTCATCAACCCACTTCGAGGACTTCGGCGCCACCTTGACGGCCTGCTACGTCGCCTCAGTTGAACTGGGGGTTTCCCCTCGCCACATCCGCTGTGCTATATCACCACTTCGGAGTGCCGAACTCCTCGCTCGATCACCTTGGGACCGGCTTGGGGGCTGGGACCTCGATCCACCGCAAGCTCGGCCCGCATCATCAACACCGTGCACATTAACCAGCTAGGACGTAGGGTATTATCTCTTCGACAGAGCCCGAACCTGGGTAAAATCCTGTGTCCATGTTACCATCGCTCCAAGACGCCTAGCTCAGGACCCCTACTATGAGATATGTCGGATTTGACACCGACAACATGTATTCCGTAAATAGTCATACATGCTTATGGAAAAGAACTTGCATGACATCTTTTGTCCTACCCTCCCGTGGCAGCGGGGTCCATAAGGAAACTAAGGGATATTAAGGCCTCCTTTTAATAGAGAACCGAAACAAAGCATTAACATTTAGTGAATACATGAACTCCTCAAACTACGGTCATCACTGGAAAGTATCCCAATTACTGTCACACCGGGGTTTACGGATCATAACGCGTAGCAGGTGCATATGACTAGCAAGATCGGATCTTGAAAATAGATATAATGGAGAAAACATAAACCATTCAGATACGAAATCATGGCACTCGGGCCCTAGTGATAGGCATTAAGCATGGCATAGTCATAGCAACATCAATCTTAGAACATAGTGGATACTAGGGATCAAGCCCTAACAAAACTAACTCGATTACATGATGAATCTCATCCAACTCCTCACCGACCAGTGAGCCTACGAAAGAATTACTCACTCCCGGTGGGGAGCATCATGGAATTGGCGATGAAGCAGGGTTGGTGATGATGAAGATCGAAGACCCCCCTCTCCGGAGGCCCAAACGGACTTCAGATCTGGCCTCCCGATGAAGAACAGGAGGTGGCGGCGGCTCCGTCTCGTGAAACGCGATGATTCTTCCTTCTCTCTTTTTTTCTCCCAAAATAAGATTTTATAGCACTGGAATTAGGGTCAGGGGGCCCACGACATGAGCACAACCCACCAGGGCGCGCCTGGAGGGGGTGGCACGCCCTGGTGTATCGTGCTCAACCAGGGCACCCCCTCCGGTGGTTCTTGGTCCCAATATTTTTATTTTATTCTGAAATAAATCTCCAAAAAGTTTCGTTCTGTTCCGAGAAGTTTTATTTCTGCACAAAAACAACACCATGGTAGTTCTGCTGAAAGCAGCGTCAGTCCAGGTTAGTTTCATTCGAATCATGCAAATTAGAGTCCAAAACAAGAGCAAAAGCGTTAGGAAAAGTAGATACGACGGAGACGTATCACTCTGCCACATGAGCCTTGAACTGACCATGTGCCTCCATGCATAACAACTTCTTCATCTTCTGCTTGAGCTTCTTAGCCCAAGATGGTTCCTCGCTATACGACTCGTAATCAGGCTCATCATCGCCCTCATCCTCATCCATAGGAGCCTCAATCTGAGGAACAGGAGTACCCCAGTTGTCCTTCTACCTCAGTTGAATCACCTCATGAGTAGTTAAGTCACTAGTCACGGACATCTCCTTAGGAAAGGTGGATGCCCACGTCTTCTCACTGAGCAGCATCAAGTAGGGACCATAGATGGGACACTTGCGCTCCATCATGGCCGAGTGAAGTTCTGACCACATGACATGGGACACATCCAAAACTTGCAATGTGTTCTTGTCAGTCGGACAGAATAGCAACATGTCCACAAGGTAAGAATGAACCTGGTCCAAGTTCCCAATGCGAGGGAAGAGCGTGTGCCTGAAGATGTGATGCATGATATCCAGAAAGGGGCACAGCTCATAAGTCTTCTTGTTGGTGGTAGGGGAAATCTTTACCGTGCCGTGGCTACAGTCTCCTTGTGAGGACGGGATCCAACTGGGTTCTCAAGCCCCTTATCCTCGTAGCCCAAAAGGTCCATGAAATCCTTCCACTTGGCAGACAACAACCTTCCATTAGTCATCCATGTCAATGTCCTCTCCATATCAGTACTAAGATGGACCGTGGCATAGAACCGAGCCACAATCTCAGCATCAAAATCCTTGTTGAATGTCATGAGCCCGAGGATATCCAGCCGACCACATAGTTTAAGAGCTTCACCGAAGTACTTGGGATCCTTCTGCAAATGATCCAGATCAATGGACCTCACACTCCCAAACAAATTCTTCTTTCTTTTGAGCACATCATGATAGATGGAGCGTTGCTTCTTGGTCCAGAAGGGACGGTTGAGAAGAGCTGGATCTTGCTCATTGCGGTACGGGTTGCAGCGGTGAAGCGCACAGAACTCCTTGGTAGACAATTCATTCACTGACTTGGCTTTCTCCTTTTTCTTGCTTGCAACCTGCTTGGATCTCTGCATAGACTAAGTACTGGGGGTGGCACTGGCATCTTCTGAAGTACGGTAGCACTTAGAACCACCTGGACGATCCGGATTCTTGCGACGAGCCAGGTGACTAGCGCTGCTACCACCTGGAACCCACAAAACAGAGTGAGGGAAAAGCAGGTGTAAACATTTGCATAAGCCAAAAGATGTAATCATAAGGAATAGAAGGTTGATCTGAGGAAAGTAGAAGTTGACAGCTCCGAGCGGTAGTACCGCAACCCTGCAGCGGTAGTACCGCCTACAAGTGATAGTACCACTCTGCTAGTTGTGAGCTGCATTGGGATTTCCCGGAAGAGGAGAGGATGGTGCAGTACAGTAGAGATAAGTATTTCCCTCAGTTAATAACCAAGGTTATCAATCCAGTAGGAGAACCACACAACAACTCGTTAGCAGTACCTACACACAAAATAACAAATACTTGCAGCCAACGTAAACAAGGGGTTGTCAATCCCTTGGCGGTTGATTGCAAGGATCAAATCTTGTAGTGATAGATAGATAAATAAAAACACAAAATAAAATAAAATAAATAAAAGTGCAGCAATATAATTTTATATTTAAATATATTATTTGGATAGACCCGGGGCCATAGTTTTCACTAGAGGCTTCTCTCTTGAAGATAGCATATGGTGGGTAAACAAATTATTGTTGGGCAATTGATAGAAAAATGAATAATCATGACGATATCTAAGGCAATGATCATGTATATAGGCATCACGTCCAAGATAAGTAGACCGACTCCTGCCTGCATATACTACTATATTACTCTACACATCGACCGCTATCCAACATGCATCTAGAGTATTAAGTTCATAAACAACGGAGTAACGCCTTAAGCAAGATGACATGATGTAGACAAAATAAACTCAATCAATATGAATAAACCCCATCTTTTTATCTTTAATGCCAACGATACAAATATGTGTCATGTCCCCTTCTATCACTGGGATTGAGCACCGCAAGATCGAACCCATCACAAAGCACCTCTCCCATTGCAAGAAAAATCAATCTAGTTGGCCAACCAAATCAATAGATCGGAGAGAAATACAAAGCTATAATAATCATGCATAAAAGAGTTCAGAGAAGACTCAAATAATATTCATAGACAATCTGATCATAAAATCACAATTCATAGGATCCCAACAAACACACCGCAAAAAGATTACATCGAATAGATCTCCAAGAACATCAAGGAGAACATCGTATTGAAGATCAAAGAGAGAGAAGAAGCCATCTAGCTACTAGCTATGGACCCATAGGTCTGTGGTAAACTACTCACACATCATCGGAGGGGTAGCAAGGTTGATGTAGAGCCCCTCCATGGTTGATTCCCCCTCTGGCAGAATGCCGAAAAAGGCCTCCAGATGGGATCTCGCAAGAACGGGAACTTGCGGCGACGGAAAAAGTGTTTCGGGTGGCTCTTTGTTTGTTTCCCAATTTTAGAGAATTTATAGAGCTATAATTAGGTCAAACAGGGGAACGAGGGGCCCATGGGGCACCAGGGTGCGTGGCTTGTGGGCCACTCCTTCGTCTTCTGGCCTCCTCCCGAAGCTTCTAATGTCTCTTATGTCCATAAAAAAATTGTCAACAAGTTTCGTGGCAATTGGACTTCGTTTGGTACTGATTTCCTGGAAAACCAAAAACAAGCAAAAACAACAAGTGACACTTGGCACTAAGTTAATAGGTTAGTCCCAAAAAATGATATATAATTGCATATAAAACATCCAAGATTGATACTATAATAACATGGAACAATAAAAAATTATAGATACATTAGAGGCGTATCATGCTCCAGGGGGAGCAGTAGTACCGCCCGAGGTTGAGGTTAACGGGCAGACCACTACCGCGGCGAGATCCGGCACTACCGGAGACGCCAAATTCAAATTTCATCCAACCAAACTTCAATCCACCTATTCTAGCAGTCTTCTACGCCCTACTCAAGCCTCGGTTTGGCCAAAAATCAAAGAATGCAACATGTATTGCCCTAGAACCTAGATTCAAAAACTAGAATCATAGGAGAGGAAAACGGGGGCAATACCGGCATCCATGGCAAGAGGAGAGGGTGGGGATCGATCCCACCGGACGAAATCGTGGAAGACGGCACGAAATCAGCAGCCCGGCGATGGCCACCGGGGCAAGTTCTTCGTCTGGGAGAGAGGAGAGTGTGAGGGAGAGAGAGAGAGAGATGAATGGGTATGGGGGAGTTGGAACTCCTCCTGCCCGACTCATAAGCCCTCCCCCCCCCCCCCGAATCCTTGGCACGGTAGTACCGCTCAAAGGAGCGGTACTACTGCGCGGCAGGTGGCCGGGTAGTACCACTCCAGCAGTAGTACCGTGGTGCTCGGCGGTAGTACCGCGCAGATACCAGCGGTAGTACCGCACAGGAGAAAACATGCAAGATCAAGTTGAAAGGGTGGCTTATGAAAAAATCTAGAGGTTGTAGATGAGATGGCTTGGGTTGGAGACACGAAAAACCAGCAAATGGGAAGAGACACTTCAAGTTCAAATACACAAACAAAAGGAGAGCAAACTTGGAGTGACTCAAAGCACAAACAAAGCCCTAAAGACTAGATAAAACCACACCGAACCAACTCAAGCAAACACCTCTCAAAAAGAGGGCGGTGGCCGAAGCCACCTATGTTTGAGTCAATTTGTATGGTACCTGTAACATCCCCAGCATCACACTACAGTGAGCACCTTCTGATAATGCCAGATCATCATGCTTAACAGAGCTTAATCATTATTAGTATCATACCTCTTTTCTAATTCCAATTCTAATGGATTTTCAAACCTATAGTGAAAATAAAAGTTGTTGAAATCCAGGAGCTAAAATGTTCATAATGTTGCAAATAATCCAGAAGCAATTATAAAAATATATTCAACATTAATTGAATTTCCAAACTGACCCTAACATCCAAAACAGTAGCAGAATAGCCTCAAATTAAATCATTTTCATTTAAATCAAATTCAAATAAATTCCATCAACCACTAAACTTTTTCTGGCAGTGGTATATATTGCAAGACAATTATTGAGACAAGTTTCACATTTTACAAAAGTCAAATGGTGTGAAAAGGAGAGGCAAAATAGTAGCTAACTAAATAATATAAATTATTAAAGGAAAATGTCACTATGCACTAATGGCCTAGTGCTATAGTAGCACGCCCAGCCCATCTACAGCCTTTTCCCTTACCTCACCTACAGAGGAACAGAGAGCTCGCCGTGTCGACCATCCACGGTTGCCATGGCGTGATGCTTGACGCCTGGCGCTATAGGAGCTCACCTAGGAGAGGATAAGGTCTCCCCCAACCCGTTAGACAAACCCTAATCCCCATTCTCCCCCCTCGTTCGCTCTCTGTTTCGATTAGAACTTGTTCGAGCTCGCGGTCGACCTAGCCGTCGTCGTCGCCGCGGCCACCGGCCTCCCCATCGCCTGAGAAGATGTCCAGGAGGACCGCCACCATCGACTTCATCCATCTCGGGCCTCAAATCAAGTGGGGCCACCTCGTACGCTCACCATCGACCCCGTTTTTACCGCGTACATCATCATCATCCGCCGTCGATTGCCACCGCTCCGGTCCGTCCCCAACCTCCCCGAGCACGCCTACGGCTCCGCGGTGAGCTTCTCCTCCGAATCCCCCTCACCCCGGTCTCGATCCGTCGCCGTAGTCACCTGTACGAGCTAGTGGCCGCCATGGCCGAAACTCTACGTACGCATACGCGTATGTGTTGCTGCTGCTACCTCCTGCCCCTGCTCGTGGCCATGCCCTGGACTGCTCCTTGTTGCTGCCGCTGCTGCTCCTGCTAGTTGCTGCTGCTATTTAGCTGTTGCCGCTACTGCTCGCCATGGCGAGCGCCATGGCCATGTGCTGTGTGTGTGCGTGAGCGTGTGTGGCCAGCTAGGCCACTGCCTAGTGGGGCCGGCCCATTAAAAAAATGTGTATAAAAAATATATTAAAGAAATAATTAGTAGGGTAATTAGTTAATTAATTAATTAATTAGTTAATTAGTCTAATTAGGTACTGACATGTGGACCCCATGAACAGTACCCGTTGACCAAGTCAAAAGTTGACTGGGTCAACTAGGCCCCGCTGGGCCCACTGTCATACATATGTGCACAATGCTGGGTACACTTCTGTGTACCCATAGCATTTTGCCATTTAATGATTTCCGAATTAATTTAAATCCAGTAATTTTAGAAATTAAATAAACTTTAGAAATTCATAGAAAAAAAATTGTAGCTCGGATCGAAAAACTTTCTACATGAAAGTTGCTCAGAACGACGAGACGAATCTGATCGTGTCGTCTGTTACCATGTCGAAACCTTCTACGTAGGAGAACCCGCAACTTTCCTTCTGTTTCCGGTACATGAATAGTGCATGTACACCGGTAAATAAATCCAACTTAAATCCTAAAATAACTAAAATGACTTAGACATATCTTTAGGCAACCCTGCACTGCATCCTAGGCATAGCATACTCTGTGTTGCATATGATTGCTATGTATTTATCTGTTTCCTCCCCCTCTTCTCTCTCGATAGACCCCGACACCGACGTAGTCCCCGAGGCCGACGCAGCTCCGGAGGTCGACTACGCCCCTGAGGACCAGACCCTTGCCACAGAGCTTCCAGGCAAGCACCCCCTTTTGAACATTCCGATATCGCCTATTCTCTTCTCTCGTATGCTTGCATTAGAAGTTGCTGCTGTTACTGTAATCCTATTTCTGCTGCATAGCCTGTTTATTGTTACCTGCTGTTGTTACCTACCTGCTTATCCTAAACTGTTTAGTATAGGCTGGGTAGAGACCCTTCAGTGACCCCCACTTTGTCCCGACTGCCCCGCTGGATTATCAGAAGACCCGATCAACGGGATCAAAGACCAGGCCCCGGCACCGCACATCACTTCCCCCTTAGTTGCTCGACACTACTGGGTTACCATCGAGTGCCGAGGGTGATACCTCATCAACACTTCTGATGTTAACCTTGTAGGTTAGTTCATCAGTTATGGTCATCGAGGGTGATTCCTCCTTCTCCATTCCCGATAACGACACTGTCGTGCAACTCCTCAAGAGTGGACCTCGAGGGTGATTCCTCCTCCATTCACCTTGATGATAACATCAGGTGGAATTCCATCGAGGGTGATTCCTTAGGGTTCCCTTGGTGTTAGACACACGGTCACTATGGTTACTATGACTTTACACTGAACCATGTTACTAAAGACGGATCGGCCCTGAGGGGTACCCGCGCGAGCATGCGATGCGAGTGATGTGGAGACGGGTTGACCTGGAGGGTGCCTGCGAGATAACTACGAGGCGTGGCCGGGCATTCTTAGCCCTTGACGCAAGTCCTCGAGACGGGGCGATGGGGTCACATCGACCGTGAGTCTCTGCTCGCTACCGGGCGCTCCTAATCCACTAACGGTTTCCATATTTGATCCGAGGGGCCTCTGGCCCAATAGCACTAACCATCACGTGAGCATAGTATGGGCGTTCTGTGTCGTGTACTTCAGTCGACGCTTAATAGACGTCATGCGACTGAGCGGCGCGCGCTGGGTTGGACTGGTAACGCCCTGCACTTGTATAAGGGGGGCTAGGTCTGCTCGCCGGCCGCGTACGCAACGTGCATTAGTTCCCGGGGCGAAGGCCCAAGACCCCCGGGTGCATAGGTTTGTCCGGCGTGCTGACCTCTCTGTTAAGTATTCGGTCGGGTTACGGCGTATCGTTTGGCCGAGGCCGGGCATGACCCAGCAAAGTGTGTCCGGCCGGAGTTAATCGAGTGTGGTGGGTAAGTTGGTGCACCCCTGCAGGGAAGAAACAATCTATCGATAGCCTGTCCTACGGTAACGGACACTCGGAGTTGTATCCCGATCGATACAACTAGAACTGGTGACTTGAGATGAGAACTGGATAGTATGGCTCTGGGATTGCTTTCTCGCAGGGAGTCGAGGAAGGATCTCTGGGCGAGGTTGATGACACTACTATTACTTTACATTATGCTAATCTGCACTCTTCTAATGCTGCAAGACCGCTGAAGTTGCTGAAGATGCTAGTCTTTGATAGGACTAGGCTTTCCCCTCTATTTTGGATTTCTGCAGCCCAGTCCACATATACAACCCCTCCTTTGATAATATTGCATATGTAGTGTAGATCCTTGCTTGCTGAGTACTTCGGATGAGTACTCACGGTTGCTTTGCTTTCTTTTTCTCCCCATATCTGTTTGTCGCAACCAGATGACGGAGCCCCGGAGCCAGCTGCCCCCGCAGACGGCTACTACTACTACCCTCCTGGCGAGTACTACTACAAGGAGCCGTCCGACGACCAGGGGTAGGTTCGGAGGGTCCTAGGCAGGAGGCCTACGCCTTTCGATCGTAGTGTTTTATTTTACCCCGCCTTCTTAAAGGCCTATCTGTAACTCTGTTACATCTGTACCCAGATATCTGATGCTTCCGCTGACACTTGTATGCCATCGAGCTATGTATTCGAGCCCTCGAGGCCCTGGCTTGTAATATAAAGCTTGTATGACTTTATTTATGTTTTAGAGTTGTGTTGTGATATCTTCAAGTGAGTCCTTAGGCTTGATCATGTGCATTTGCGTGTATGATTAGTGCATGATTAAGCCGGGGTCATCACAATACCGCAAAGATTTTAACCTTGCGCCCATGACCAAAACTCATCTTTGAAGCACAAGTACCATAAAAATGGTTAATGTGAAAGACGTGATCGATTTATGCATAATGGGGGAGGGAGAGTTCACTGAGATAACAACACTCCCCCTATGTCCATGCCTACATCTAGAACAAGATAGTCATGATGAATGCGGTGGGGTGTGCCTAGATTCAAGCCACATTGCTCGAATCAATGATATTTAGCTCACGCCTGAACTCGCGAAATCTTGCTTCATCCAATGGCTTCATGAAAATATCCGCTAATTGCTCTTGAGTGTTGACATAGATAATCTCAATATCTCCACGCTTGATGTGATCCCAGATGAAATGATGACGAATCTCAATAAACTTCGTCATGCTATGTTGCATCAAATTGTAGGAGATCTTGATAGCACTTTCATTGTCACATAGAAGAGGCACTTTGTCACAAGTGATACCGTAATCCTTTAAAGTTTGTCTCATCCATAGAAATTGTGCACAACAACTTACGGCGGCTACATACTCGGCCTCGGTGGTGGAGAGAGACACACAATTTTGCTTCTTCGAAGACCAACTCACCAAAGAGCGACCAAGGAATTGGCACCCTCCGGAAGATGACTTCCTATCCACAACATCTCCCACCCAATCCGAGTCCGAATATCCCATGATATCAAAGCTTGCTCCTTTGGGGTACCATAAGCCAAAGTTTGGGGTATGAGCCAAATATCAAAGATTCGCTTGACCGCCACATAGTGACTTTTCTTAGGTACGTCTTGGAACCTTCCACACATTCCCACACTAAACATAATATCCGGTCTAGATGCACAAAGGTAAACCAAGGATCCAATCATGGAGCGATATACCTTTTGATCCACCGCTTTACCATTGGGATCAATGTCGAGCTTGCATTTGGTTGGCATTGGAGTCTTGGTCGGCTTGACATCATCTAGCTTGAATTTCTTGAGCATGTCCTGGGTATATTTGGCTTGGTTGATGAATGTTCCTTCTCTTCTTTGCTTGAGTTCGAACCCGAGAAAGAACTTCAACTCTCCCATCATAGACATCTCAAACTTCTCAGTCATTAGTGCGGCAAACTCATCATTGAAAGATTTGTTAGGAGAACCAAAAATAATATCATCAACATATAGTTGGCATATGAACAAGTCCCATTTAACCCTCTTAGTGAAATGAGTGGGATTGATTTGCCCAATTTCAAACCCACGATCTTGCAACAACTCGGTAAAGTGCTCATACCACGCACGTGGGTTTGTTTAACGCCATAAAGTGCCTTATCGAGCTTGTATACATGATTGGGGAACTTGGGATCCTCGAACCCTGGGGGTTTCTTGACATATACCAACTCATTAAGAGGACCATTAAGAAATGCACTCTTCACATCCATTTGTTGCAACTTAAAATCATGATGAGATGCATATGCAAGCAACATGCGAATAGATTCAAGGCGAGCAACGGGAGCAAAAGTTTCACTGTAGTCGATACCCTCGACTTGGGAGAAGCCGTGTGCTACCAATCTTGCCTTGTTGCGAGTGACGACACCATTCGCATCTTGCTTATTTTTGAAGATCCATTTGGTTCCAATGACATTATGATTCTCCTTTGGCCTTGGCACCAAATTGCCACACCTTATCATTAGGTTTCACTCAAAATATATTCCTCGGGCTGCTTTGATAAGGTGAGGGAGGGATGTGGTTGGTTTCAAGATACTAAGGGGTTTTCTGTAAATTGGAGCAGAGAAGTGATATCTTGTTGCAAAAATGCCACAACTTAGCTCACAATCGTTAGATACTTAGCTCACACCATCATCACCAACTGAGTTTTTTTATAAGAGTAGAGATAAGGGAGAAAACTTTCAAAAACTTACCATAGGAGCATCAGAAAAAGATGTAAATTTGCCATGTTTGGAAGACAAAAATGTTATGACTTTGCCATGTGATGACGAGAAAATATTTCTCAATTTGCCATGTGTAGAAAACACATTTTCTTATAAAATGGCAAAAGCAATATAAAAAATGTGCCATTTGAATATTAGAAACATTTCAAAAATTTGTCATGTCTTATACACCAAAGCGTAAATTTGCAATCAGAACAAGCCCCCCCCCCCCTAAAATTTACATAATTGAAGGGAAATAGTAAAAATGTAAAAGAAATCATTTGTAAAACAACATGGAAAATATTTTGGAAAAATAAAGAAATGTAAAATATTTACATGGAAAAATTAGAAAAAAGGATGCATTTTATAAAAACAAAAATAATACCATCACAAACTAGATATTTAGATCATGGCAAAATGATAAGAAAAAACTACTTGTACCATAGCAATTATAAATATCATGGCAAAAAGTACTACCTCTATTATGGCAAAATGTTTTTGGATGGCTAATTTGGAGAAAAGACATGAAATTGAAAGAAAAGATAATTATGCATGGCAATTTTAGAAAAAATATATTTTGTAAAACAATAAATATCATGCCAAATTAGCTCTGTAGATCATGTCATATGTGGAGAGAAAAGTACTTGTATCATGGCAACTATATGTATCATGGCAAATGATTTTTGCATGGCTAATTTCTAGAAAAAAGCCATGGTATTGGCAAAATAGCTAAATTGCCATGGCAAATTTAGAAAAATGTATTTCGTAAAAGCAAATAAATCATGGCAAATTAGCTCTGTAAACCATGACAAATGGGGAGAAAACTACTTGTATCATGGCAACTCTGCATGTCACGGCAAAATTACCACCCTATATCATGGAAAATGTTGTTTTGCATGGCTAATTCTGAGAAAAAAGCCATGGTATTGACCCAAAAGCTAATTTGACGTGATCTACATACCTCAAATTGGTATGCTACTGTAAAAAAATATTTACGAGGAAAACTTCTGATATATTCATCAAGTGTCAAGATAGTACGAAGAACACCAGAAGTAAAATTACATCTGGGTTCGTAGACCACCTAGCGGCAACTATAAGCACTGGAGCGAGCCGAAGGCGCGCCGCCATCATCGCTCCACCCTCACCAAAGCCGATCAATCCATGTTGTAGTAGACAGTCGGAAAATCGTCGTGGCAAGACCTACATGACTAGCGCATAGTAGCCGCCGACGATGGAGAGAAGCGTAGATCGGAAGGATCCAACCTATAGACACATGAACGAAGACCGGATCCACGTGGATTCACTGCAAACAAACGCCGACAAAATCTCGCGAGATCCACCGGAGACAAACCTCCACACGCCCTCCGACGACTCTAGAAGCATCGCCTGGACATGGGCTAGGGTGGGGAAACTTTATTCCATCTTCAGAAAGCCTCCGCTGCCTCAACTCTCTAAGCAGAACACAAACCGTAATAAAGCTCAAAAAAATATATCCAAAAACAGAGCCTAGCCCTGCCGCCAGCAAGGGCCAGGATCCACTATGCCTCCATGGCCCTAAAGCCATAGGAGACGAGGCAGTCCGGCGGTGGCACCGGTGGGAGGCATAGGAAATCCTAGCGATTGGGTGCCCTTGCGTACAAGGCTACGAGCCAAGGGGTACCGTAAAAGGTCCTAGTGATTTAATTTCGAAAAATGGTTTATGATAGTTGCCATCAGTGTGAAAAAAATAGTAACTCCCATGACAAAAAAATGCCAAATCTTTAAGATTTCATATTAAATTGCACAAAAAACATGATTGGATGATGGCAAAAATCCTGAACACCGAGACTCAAAAGATGGTCGATCTCATGTGCTAGTTGGCCACTCGGTATTGGTACACAGTGTCCTTTTACAACATTTTTTTTGCACATAACATAAATACAATTTATACCATGTTCAAGCATAACACGTTTGTGCTTTCAAGTTTTTGATCGTTTGGTAAAGACTTGCAAAATTCTTCATGAAACATAAGAGAAGAGAGTACTACACTACAAGAAATATGTCAACTTGCACCCATCACTATTGGTCACTGAATGGTCATTGTTTTTCATTTGCGACCGTTTTGTGACCAAAAACAGATGGTCAAAAGCTGACCGTCTTTAATGGAAATTAACGACCTTCTTTGTGATAAGGTCGTTGAAGGCAATGACCAAAACAAAAGGTCGTTGATCCTACGACCAATTGCTTTGGTCGCTGGTAGCCTGCCCAGGCCACGTCGGATCCGATGTGGCAAGCTGACGTGGCAAACTTGCGACCAAATGGAAAGGTCGTTGATTAGAATCAGCCCGCTCCAATTCGGTGTCTATATGGGCCGAGCCTAGTAATTCAGCCCATTTAATATATATTTTTCGTGTTAACTTTGGTTAGCTACATCGGCCTGGCCCAACAATTCAGCCTTTTTATTTTCTAGGCCATGACTATTGATTTTCTATTTTTGGCCATATTATTTTTGTGCTGGTCCCACTGGTCAAATTGGTCTCACTTGTCATGCTGATATTCTAATTGGACCCACACGTCAGAAATTTCAAAAATTGTCAAACATTTTTCATAAGTGGGTACCCATGCTCAGGTTTCCGTTTCACACGTATTGAAATTATATACACAATCAATATTTTCAAACAGACTAGAGAGCAAATGAAATTCATCCAAAACAACACTAAATTAGTCTATTACAACCTTTACACTCTGCCTAATATTACAATACATAATATGCTACTCTTGCTGATAGGCTTCACGGCTTCGCACGTGGCTCCGTACTTCACCTGTGTAAAAAAGAATAAGAACCTGTAGGCAGCGTCAAACATAGCTTATAAGCAAGAATTGGCAACAAATTTCGTGTATATAAATAGTAGACTAATACTAACCAGTATGTGTTCATGGAATGACTAAAATGTAGTCACTAGCTAGGAATATTTGGTATATAGTATACTCACATGTGCAACTCTTAACTTACTATACTATTAGAAGACATGTAAATTCATTCAAAATATTTAAAGTACACATGAGAAACTAAATTGACCTGTAAGAACGAGTTCAATCAAAATCCAGGCATGTAAAATTTTAAGCACCAGTAGAACAGATATACCAAACCAGACCATAATCATCATGCATCAGGATTTATGGTTCTAGCAAAACATCAAATAGACGGGGATACACGCAGCAGGCATACCAGTTACTATAGTAAGAGGTCCAGATGGTCCATGAACTGGAGGGAGTATGCAGGATGGCAGTAGTGTAGTAGCTAGGGACGAGGAGGATGAGCTTGGTCCCATCGTACCTGGACCGGGGAATCAAACCCCCCACATTGAACAGAGCACATCTGGAAAGGGGAGGAGGAGGGGAATGGCTCACCTCGGTGCAGATGCCGTCGTCCTTCTTGTGGGTGTAGCGGCCGGCCGCGGGCATCGTCGCGGCCAGGAGGAACCTGCCGCCAGAGCAGACAAGGGGCGTGGGGCAGGAAGCCCTCCAACTCCAAGGCAGCCACGCGCGGGGCGGGGGCTCCTCCAATGGAGCGCGCGGGGTGACGGAGGCACGCGCGCCTGGACTCCATGTCTGAAGGAGCATGGAACGCGGTGTCAACATTCCTCTTCTGCCTCTCACTTCCAATTGGTGCCTGCCAAATAAATTCAAATCCTTGAGTTGACAGTTACCTATGTTGTTGTTGCTCAGATTCTTGGTTCAAAGAAGGTAAGGCAAAATCATCTGAACATAATCTACAGGTCACGGATGCTAAAGATGGAAAATTTACAGCTAACCCAATTGAACCTACATTAATATCATACCATATTTAAAAGTGAGCACCCAGTTCAGTTAAAATACAATTCATGATATACTCCTACTACTTACCTAAATTTGCTAGAACTACATTAAACCAACAACAATGATATATACAAAATATATAAGAGAGCACTCGATTCAGCAAGTAGATAGACAACTAAATTGGCTATTCAGCAAGTTCAGGTTTCTTATCCAAAGAAGGATGAGAAATCTGCTCCTAAAATAACTATGCTATGTGCAGACTTGGAGAATGACATGAAAGGCTATTTACTACTCCATAAGTACACAAGTAGTATTTCCATCAGTACAGCTACACTAGCACGTAGTACAAACATGGTATCACAGACATTCTCTAATTGACTAGCACCTAAATATATACATGCATCAGTTCAGGAAATTCATGACTTGGACAGTGTATTAACCAAAAAATTAGTGTTGCATGGCAAGTGACTGAATTTAAACGAGAACAACTTGATTCTACTAGATATGTGATCCAAGGCATTCAAGAGAGAAACTAGACATCGCGGAGACAAGGAAGTGTAAAGAGAGGGGAGTTCCCTGGATCTTGATTGTTCTTCTCTCTGGTCCAAGTTCCAGGCTTGAGAAAATCAGCAGCAGCCCCGTGTTGGAGAAGAGAAGCGGTGGATCCTCGGAGATCAACGACAAGTAGTCGAGGAGGCAAATGGCGTCGGAGTTGGAGTAGCAGGAAGGCGTCGGAGTTGTAGCAGCAGGAAGGCGTCGTGCGAGGAATCAGACAAGCCTTTGCGCACCAAATCTGCATGAAAAGAGACATGTTGTATAATGGTTGTTGAGCAACAATAATTATGAAAATATATTGCTTAAGTGCATGAAGGACCAGTAATCAATATCATAACTGAGATGAAACTACATAAAAATGGCCTTTGAAATACTATGCAAATGATACTGATCACATGCACACCAAATCATTCAAAAAACTAACTGCAGTTCTCATCAACTGATCAGCAATCAGTGCATCAACAAAATATGGAACAGCAAGCACAACATCGCTCCGTATCCATCATCCACGAGCATCAACAGATGAGTAAGAAGATAAATACTACTGTATGTTTTACCAACACGCTCCGTATCTGGCTTAGAAAAGAAATTGTGACTAGCTCCTCCCTTTGAACAAGCAAGCAATACCAAAACTAATAAGCCCCCATCCAGGCAGCCAGCCAGCCACCGCATCGGCAGCCTCTAAAAATAGACTGGCATTGCTATGAGAGCCTCTAAAAATTCATGAAATACACAGTGTTTAGATCTCCACATAGAATAAATTGAAAAAAAGCGCTCATTGTAATAGTTTGGGCTGTACAAATGGAGCCAAAAACATGATGCTCTAGTTTTAATAAGCCTGCATAAATGGAACCAAACCATGGTGTTCTTTCTATCCAGCACGTACAATCGCAA
The DNA here is from genome assembly GCA_011799875.1 of Thinopyrum elongatum. NCBI lineage: Eukaryota > Viridiplantae > Streptophyta > Magnoliopsida > Poales > Poaceae > Thinopyrum > Thinopyrum elongatum. The sequence continues at coordinate 619,090,988 of CM022303.1, forward strand.
GTGGTGTCCACAAAAAACCAACGGACTGACATAGCTACCAAGCCTTGAACAAATTCTATAGAAATTGAACAAAGCTACCAGTAGTAGCTAGTGTCGTAGGCTGTGTGCTTGAATCAAAAAACAAATGGTGCATAGAAAATAAATGGCTTTGACACGGTACAAACAATGGAACCACCAAAACATGCTATTACTACAATTGAAAAAGCAGCAGATCGATCTGGGGGCAGATCGAGGGGGTTGAGAGGGGAAGCTCACCATGTACAGGTCTGAAGGAGGGAGGAGGAAGCAGCCATCCGTCTGCGGCGCTGGACATCTCATCTGCCTCCTCCGGGCGAAGAGAGCTCGTTGGGAATGGTCGGCGTCGAGGAGGGCGTCCTGTACACCGGCGGATGGGGAGGAGAAAGGGCAGGGCCGGGGTAGGGCACGCCAGGCGGGGAGGAGTTGCCACTGCTACTGCTCCTCTGCCGAGCTAGGAGAAGGAGGAGACGAGAGGGCGCGGCAACACCGGATCTGGGAGAAGATGGGGTGGCGGCGCCGGATCGGAGGTGGGGGAATCGGTGGCTCTGGCGATGGCACCGCCGATAGGTGGAGCCCCCGGGGTTCCCGGACTGCTCGTAGTAGATGGTGTGGACGTCGGAGACCCTGAGGTGGCTGGTGTCGAAGGACTCGACGTGCTGGTACAGATCCTTCCGCGCGGCGGGATCCATCTCGGGGAGGGTTGCGCGTGGCCGCAGGAGGACGCGCCCATCGGATTTGGTCCGAGAAGATGGAGAAGCGGAGCGAGGGGATCACGTGAGTGTGGTGGGCGCCGCCGGAGGCTGCTGGAATCGGCCGTAGGTGGCGGCGGCGAGGAGAGTTGTGGAGGAGACGGAGAGAGGAGGCGATGAGTGGTTGGGTAGGGTTCGCGAGGACGAGGACTGGTTTGGTGCGGTGTTTTCTTTTTCCTTTTCTTTAGATGGATGGATGGATGGACGTGGGATTGCTAGCAATGGATGGTAGGATGTCTGCCATGTCATCGATCCGTGCCACAAATGGTTCCACCAATCAGAATCAAGCTTATGTAATTGTGTTTTTTTCTTTTGTTTCTTTTATATTTTTTACCCTCTTATTTTGGGTAAACACTCAACATATTAGCCTCATGTTGTATGTTTAAATGACCCAATATTGTGCACATGTGTGTATCTTAGGATTTCAAACAATGATGATTTTGTGGTTTTCATTTGCATTGCACACAAAAATCATTTTCCTTTCACCGAGAGACCAAAATGAGTTTTTCTGTGAAGGACCTACCATATATTTGTTGCAAAATTGGACCAAATAATTTTTCTAAAATATTAGGCCATATTTAATGTACAATTGACCAAATGGTTTGGTGTCAAAAGTTTTGATCCACCTCTCGTGTAAAAGACAAATTTATGTTGATTAGCTTGAAGCGGGTCAAATTTGAACTCAGCTACCATATAGTTTGCTTTTTATTTTTCCTAAAAATCATTTATAGGTACATAAGTATCTATTTAATCAGAGAAATACCAAAAAATTTCCAAGATTAAACCACTAGCTAGGAACGGTCATGCCCGCCGTTTTGACCGCATCTTGAAATGGGCTTGAAAAATTCAAAAAATATCAAAAAATTAGAAAACCTCCACATTGTGTCATAATATGTGAACGAGTTACCAGGAAAAATAATAAACTTGTAATACAGCAATTATTTTTAAAAAGTGTTCTAAAAAATGAGCTATCATGTGTGAAGATTCATAGCTTTCAAACAAATGATCAATCCTATGGGCACATTAATGGAATAGTTTGCTCACATGATCTCATATTGTGCACAAGGGTACATCTTGGAATGTCAAACAATGTTGCCGAAGGAAGTTTTCATTTTCTTTGGATGAAAAATTTATTTTCCATTTTTCGAGTGCCCAAAATGAGTTTTTTTGTGAAGGACCTACCACTACTGGAATCAGGATCTTTGCCGTCAGCCAGTTCTTTGCCGTCAGTTAGCTGACGGCAAAGGAGGTCTTTGCCATCAGCATACAGAAAGCTGACGGCAAAGAAAGAGCGGACGGCAAAGACGGTGTTTGCCGTCAGCCAGTTCTTTGCCGTCCGCTAGTGGACGGCATAGAAGCTTTGTCGTCCGCTAGCGGACGGCAAAGAGGGAGGGTGGTGTACCAGCGAGGGCCTCCTAACGGCCACTTTCTTTGCCGTCAGCTAGCGGACGGCAAAGAATCTTTGCAGTCGGCTAGCTGACGGCAAAGAAAGTGGCCAACTAACGTCCGTTAGCTAGGCTCTTTGCCGTCCGCTAGCAGACGGCAAAGAGCTGTGACCTAAACTAAATAGCCGCCAGCCCCACGTCCCTCTCTCTATCTCCCCTCTCTCTCCCTCCCTCATCACACACGAGCCGCCCCCGCCGCTCCGCTGCCCCGCCTCGCCGCCCCGGCCGCCCGCCCCCGCCCCGCCCCTCCGCCCCGTCCCCTTGCCCCGCCCCTCCCTCCCGCGCCGCGCCGCCCCTCCACCCCCCCCCCGCCTTCGGCCCTCCCTCCCCCCCGCCCTGCTCCGCCAGCCCCTCTCCTTCCTGCCCCTCCTCCTCTTCTCCCTTCCTATCCCCCTCCCCGTTCTCCGCTCCCCCTCTTTCCCCTCGCTCCTCTTCTCCCCTCCCCTTCCTCCCGGCCACCCCATCTCCCCTCCCCGCCCCCCCTCCAATCCGTTCCCCCCCTTCCGATCTCCTTCTTTTGCGACCTCCCTTTTTTTTTTTTTCTTTTTTTCTGTTTTTAGATTTAGTTTAATTAGGTTTAGTTTAATTTATGCTTGGTTAGTTTGTTTTGTTTCTGTTTTTTAGGTTAGATTTAGTTTAGTTTAGGTTTAGTTTAGGTTAAGAAGAAAGAAGAAAAGATGAAAAAAAAGAAGAAGAAGAAGAGAAGAAGAAGAAGAAGAAGAAGCACAAAAAAAAACAAGAAGGGAGATCACGAGAGAAGAATAAGCCGCTGCATCACCGACGAGACCGTTCGAGCGGTTAGGCGTTTCCTTGTTGTCGATGGAACCCTAAATAGCAAGTATCGTCGGTGCGAGATCATGTGGCCTTCGGTGTCGAACACTACATTCAGTCCCACAAGTGACCCGGCGTCCGCTCCCACAGCAACAGTTCTCGCGTCGATGGCGGTCGAACAACCATTGCGAATTTGTCGGGCAGCCTCTGCGATACGATTAAAAGGCAGTGTTAAACTTGAAACACCCAAACTGACTCAAGTCGGTTTGGTTGTTTGAAAATTTCAAAACTTGGCTTTAATCCTCATCGCAAAGGCTGCCAGACAAATTCGCCAAGGTGCTCGACCGTCATCGGCCACCAAACTATTGTTGCGGGACGCCGGGCGCCGCTTCACTTGTGGGATGTGGATCTAGTGTTCAACGCCGAGCGCCACATGTATCTCGCACCGTTGACACTTGCTATTTAGGGTTCCATCGACGCCAAGGAACCCCCTAACCCGCTTGTCCTGTTGTAAATTTATTTAGTAGGTCGACGGAAAAAACAAAATTGCTATGTTACAAAATAGTTATAGTTTTGTTTAGTTTTAGTTTTAGTTAGTTTATTTTGATTAGTTTTAGTTTTGTTTATTTTAGTTTAGTTTATTTTAGATTAGTTTAGTTTTAGTTTATTTTAGTTTTAGTTTTATTTTAGTATTAGTTTTAGTTTTAGTTTAGAAGAAGAAGTAGAAGGAGGAGGAGGCACAGGAGAGGGAAAAAAAAGAAGAGAGCAAGGAGAGATAAGAGAAGCCAGAAGGAGAAGGATAAAAAGAAGAAGAAGAAAACAGAGCTACAAAGTAAGAGAGAAACGATAGCACCTACCCACGAACGACTCGAACGAAGAGCATCAAGATAGCAAAGAACGACATCTCTAGGAGAATAAAGAAAAGAAGAAAAGAAGAAAAGGAAAAAAAGATACCCCGACCCACCCCGAACCTCGACCCCCTACCCCACACCCTATCCCGACACCCACCCCGACACCTGACACCACACCCCGACCCGACCCCCCGACCAACCGACACCCGACACCTACCCCCCGACCCACCCCCAACCCCGACCCCGACCCCCGACACCCTGACACCCCACCCCCCCGACCCCCCCACACCACCCCGCCGACCCCCGCACCCCGACACCCCGTACACCTGACACCACACCCCGACCCCGACCCCACCACCACCCCGCCCCCGACACCACACCTGACACCCCACCACCGACACCCTGACCCACACCACCCTTACCCCGACCCCCGACACCCTGACACCACACCCCGACCCACACCCCGACCCACCCTGACACCCCTACCCCACACGACACCCCCGACCCCTAAATAGCAAGTATCGTCGGTGCGAGTGCATGTGGCCATCGTGTCGAATACTACATCCACGTCCCACAAGTGACGCCACGTCCGGCGTCCCAAAGCAACTATCTCGGTGTCGATGCGGTCGAACACCATTGCGAATTTGTCTGGCAGCCTCTCGATGACGATTAAAAGGCAAGTGTTGAAACTTGAAACACCCAAACTGACTCAAGTCGGTTTGGTTGTTTGAAAATTTCAAAACTTGGCTTTAATCCTCATCGCAAAGGCTGCCAGACAAATTCGCCAAGGTGCTCGACCGTCATCGGCCACCAGAACTATTGTTGCGGGACGCCGGGCGCCGGCTTCACTTGTGGGATGTGGATCTAGTGTTCAACGCCGAGCGCCACATGTATCTCGCACCGTTGACACTTGCTATTTAGGGTTCCATCGACGCCAAGGAACCCCCTAACCCGCTTGTCCTGTTGTAAATATTTAGTTAGGTCGACGGAAAAAACAAAATTGCTATGTTACAAAATAGTTATAGT